>SSNQ01034139.1:225531-250399 GCA_006942095.1 Nothobranchius kuhntae | reverse complement strand
TGTGGGACAATCTTTAACAGTTGATATGCTTGTTCAAATAGACCTTGTGGTGAATGTGTGAAGATTGAACATGAGGTGAGCTGAGTGCGTGTGTGTGCGTTAGATTTTGCTTCAGGAAGAAACAGGTGTCTGAGTGAACGTGATGTTTTGGATAAACTTAGGTCTTATTGGAAAAGATGCATCAAACGTTATCTGCCGTGGACTGCCTCACCTAAAGTCGGACCCTCTTTTAGATCCGGCGCCAGAGGATGGTGATGTTTCATCCAGGTGACACCAGCGGCTGGCAGAGGAGACGGAGATGTCCGCGACCCGGTCCAGAGATTCCCGCGGTACACGTTGATGGAAAAACGTTTGCAGATGTGTTTTCTTAAGTTTAATTTAATCAGAAATCAAAGGACTCGAGGCGAGTCCACGTTAGTTGTTGCAATTCAGCTGTCCTGTCTGGCTGACAGGAATAAATTGCTGGGGACAATCATTAAATAGGCTAGCATATTTAAGTATTCATCAGTTTTTAATGTTTCACTCCAATATGCACAGTAGTGTATTGACAGTTATTAAAAATCCTGTTTTGTTTTTCCAACGGCACTGAAACCCCCCATTAGCCTGTAAGCAAGGTGGAATATTTACATCCATGTAGCTAGCCTAGCAAAAAAAAGATATTGTATTATTATTATTATTATTGTATTATATTATATATATCCTTGTTATATTATTTGTGACTGTCAAATTAGATTTTCAGAGAAAAATACTCATCTTTATATCAGGCTCCACTCTCTGGTCAACTCCACGCTCCGACAACCTAGCTGTCCGTGAACTACCGGATTCATTGATTTTAATACACTTTTCATTTAGTTTCATGGCATTTGTTTACCATCTTTTCTCTGCGCATGCTCAACCTATTTATTCGTTTTGAATGCTTGGTGCATAAAATAGTGTCCGTGTAAACAGACATTTGGGATTTCCGAACAGCCAAGATTTTCATCGGATAGAGGAGATTTTGCGCATGTAAACGTGGCTAATGCGTGTTATCTAGCATCACACTCTGTTCAGGTTAAAAAGACAGCAAAGTAACTTAACACTCACTCACGAAAAGTTAGCTTCTATTAGCGACACGCTTATCGAAGCATTATCACCCATATAACTTGCTTTTCTTTTTAAAGCTAAAGCTAAACTTCTCACAGAACACTCCCAAGAGCCCTCGCATGTCAAAAACAAGTCACAAAAGCTACTTAACTCAACTTAAAATCGACTTAACAACATATTATTCTGCTCACGTGTACTCACCTCCACCAGCTACATGCTAAAAGCTGGGGTGGCTGTAAGCACGCCTGAAGGACCCCTGCATTAATCGCATTCAAATATCACCTTCTTTTGGTGTTAAATAAAATATAACATTGCTTACCTCTTGGAGCTAAACAAGAATAAAAGATTCTTGAGCAGTGTGGGTGACGTGCTCTCCTGCTTATCACAACTGCTGACAGCTGCATGCAGGGCAGCAGGGTAGAGAACTCAGCATAACGCAGGGCGCTTTTTCAGAAATGTTACAAATTAATTAATTACGGTTTTATTTTTATTTAAAGCTCAAGTATAAATAATTAGATGCCAGTTGCGACATTTAAAAAATCTGCTGGGAGCAGACGTAGGTATAGATCTGAGCTGGTAAAAAAAAAAAAAAACTCATCAGCAGGATTTTGGAAATTGGGGGGGACACAGCTGCCAATCACAAATTTTGCCGGGGACATGTCCCCGGCGTCCCCGGTTAAAATGACGCCTATGATCCTCCCACATGAAGGCCCTGGCATGACGTACAGCTCAGGTGGGAGAAATTCAGTTTGTTCACAACTTTTCCACAGGTGTGTCATCTGCCTTTTCTTGTCTTCCTGTCAAGCGTTTGTCACATTAAAGCGTCTGCCCCTCTGACAGCTGCCCTCCAAAGAGGAGTAATTAAAACGTATCAATCATTTGTTTTGCGAGCAGGAAACCGTTTTTTCCAGCATTTGATCTGATAGAGGCATCAATAACTAAGCGAACAATGAAAGTGTCGTGTTAGAAAATAATCTACTTACAGGTCCGGTACTGCAGGGGAGCACTCAATCAAAAGTGAAAAATGGAAGGCCACATCCAAGGCCTGAATGTATTCGGTGGCCGGAGAATGAACCCGCTGCCCATGTGACACATGATTTACACAGGAAAAGGCCTCTAACTCTACGATGATAGATCTACGTTGAAGTCTGCCTGGGCTCACTCTATGACACATAATCCTTCTCTTTTAAGTTGTAAGATAGAGATAGATAACAAAATGCTGTATTGATTTCCCTGTCTGCACGGTGGCTGGGTTTTTAAGACTGCACATGTGCACGTCTTAGTCTGGAGCAAAGTGACAGCTTTTTCTGAACACTACCTGCTGCCATTTGAATCATTAGATCATCCCATTTCACTTTTTGTTTGAATAAAAACAGTCTAGCTTTGGCCAGAGATCCACTCTCTACATTCATTGCTGCCAGGTTCTCAGCTGATTAGCTGCCATGCATGCTATTCACGACTGGACTTACAGCCTCTACATAAACTCTGTAGCCATCAGAAAGTATGTAATTAGTATGTTTGTCCACATCTGCAAAGTGATGGTAACATATCTCCAGCTTGTTGTTCACAGTGGGACTGTGTCCACAACATGATATGATGGGAACCACAAACCGCAAAGAATATTAAACTGTCTAACCTCTAATTATGCATTATTTATACAGCAACAACAACAAAAAAACATAACTCAATCCCATAACTCTGTTGTTATTCACAAATGGTATTGTTTAAAAAGATATTTCTAAAGAATTAGTTTTTACCCTCGTATAATACCAGAAAGTATCCCACCAAGGTGCTTTACAACACACCGGCCATTCATCCATTTACACACACACACACACACACACACACACACACACACACACACACACACACACACACACACACACACACACACACTGGTGGTGATGTGCTACATGGTAGCTACAGCTACCCTGGGGCACACTGCTGTACACAGGCACCACCAGCACAATGGAGGAGGGTGAAGTGTTTTTGGTACTCTCCAAGTAGTAATCAAACTTGTTTTTTTTTTATATGTATGAAGCTGGGTTTTAATGATCAACAAAATACTTCAGAAAAAGGGGTTCTTTATTCTCAAAAAAGGTTGTTTTCCTCCTTTTCAAACAGTTGGAAATACATAAATAAAAATGAAAATGAGACTGGTTTTGACTTCTTCGTCACGGAGTTAAAAAAAAAAAGGCAAAACACGTTCTTGTGCGTATTTAAAATAAAATCTGAGCCATGTGCTCCGTGCACAGAAAGCTAACAGAGTACTAGTGCTGCACCGAACGGCATGAAAACCCGGCACACAATGCGGTATGAACGGGTTACAAAACGGTAGTGGCACTTCTAGAAGAAGGCAAAACAGAAAGACAAAAACATTATAATCATCACCCTTAACTCTAAACAGTCCACGAAAGAAGCGTTTCTTATCGAGACACTTGAATATTTGTTCAGGTGGCTAAATGCATCGTCTTTAGCCCAACCAGAATCAGCTCAATATGTCTTCCTTCATCTTCCTCAGGCAAAACTGCGCCACACTAGTAAGGCTTTTTTTTCACTTCATGGAAGTTTCTACCTCTAAACATGGGACTAGCGCCACTCTATGACCAAAACAAGTATTGCAACCAGAAAACTGAAATAAACAGGATTTACAATGCATAATATAACGGTACCCATTTTTCACCTGGTTACATGTTTTTCCCATTTCCTGTGGCAGCCTGCCCCCAACTTTTATTTGCACCTTAAACACTTCCACCAACTACATTCCACGCAAACACACACTTATGGGCCATTCCCATCTGTACCGGGTCGGCCCGGGCCGGGTAGCGTAGGTTGTTTACATAAATGGGTGGCCTGGTATTTTTCCGGGCCAACCAAGGCTCATTCTCAGCCCTCTTCTCGAGGGGGTCTGCTTCAGGCCGACCAGGGCCAACACACCCACTGCTGACAGCAAATTCACACCTTCCATTAGAGCAAGCCTCTGATTGGTGGGTAGAATCAGCCCACATGGGCTTAAGACAAGGATGTGTGGAATCAACCGAGCCAGGCTGAGGCCGACCGGGGCTACCCGGCACGGGCCGACCCGGTACAGATGGGAATGGCCCATTAGGGCCTTGGGAGTGAGCACACACAGCGGCATTTGGCAAGGGGATCTTTCAGCCTCATCCCAAGTGTCGGTGCCCACTTCCAATTTTAAACTGCACTTAGACACAGAGGGCTGTGGGGGAAGTGGGGTTGTGTGATGGCATCAGCTGGGGTAGGCCAGATGATGCCCGCACTACCCACTCACCACAGCCATGGAATACACCTCATCAACACACACCAACACTATATTGGAGCAGGCAGAGGGAGACTAGGGGTCTTAGCACACCTCTGTTGTCGCTTGGCTTCCCAAGGCTGGAGGCTAGGAGGGGGAGCTGGCCGTCTTGTTGGGGTCTGGGGTGGTGGGTTGCTTTGCTCAGCACTGGGCGGGGGTGCCTGCTCATAATCACCCCAGCAGAAAGGGTCGAACTCTGGGAACCGGTGATGGTTGTTCCTGTAGGGTTTACTACATACTAGAATCAACACTGTTTGCTATCAGTTTTTAATTCTGAGAATGACCAAGCAGATTAATCTATGAAGCTTAAATCATGTATAAATATCCAGAATACTTATATAATCGATGTAAGTTCATACACCAACCTGTTTGGTCTATTTTTAATCTAAAGATTAATGTTTAATTTAAGGTTATTAAATTTAATAGCAAAAGTTTATTTTTTAATCAGAATATATATATATATATATACACATATAAAACAATAAAGGCACAGAACTTGCAAAGAGTGTCTCTACAGCTTAGCGCTACTGTACACAAAACAAGGTCAGAGCAAGCTATGGGTAGATAAATAGAGACAAAACACATATATATGTAGATACACACACATATGTCCATATACACACCTACACATTCACTTACATATACATATGCATAGATATATATGCAGAGGAATGGTAACGACGAAAACAGAGCAGTCATGGTTTAAGTAAAAAAGAACACGCCAAAATCTTCATAAATAGGTGGGGGGCTGGGATGATAACCAGAACAATAGAATAAATTTCTTGGCAAGAAATGTAAGAATAGCTAATAAGGATTTTTTATGTGCGGCTAATAAATGGGGGTCAACATTAAGGAGGTAGAACAAGGGTGACAATGGATAACGTACTACCAGAATGTCCTGAGTTGCTGAGTGAACCTGCCCCCAGAAATCCTGAATAACACAAGACCAAAAAGATGAAAAAATGTTCCTTTAGCAGTCTTACATTTACTACAAAGGCTGGAGCGGGTGGGAACATCCTCTGAAGATGAACTGGTGTGTAATAAGACGTGTAGAAAAATCGAAAATTTTGTTCCTGTATGGCAATGGAGGTAGTTTTAGGGAAAGTTCCCGTACAGACCTTGTGCCAATCCAAAGGGTTAATCTTCATCTCCAGATCACGCTCCCACACCCGCTTAACAGAATCAAAACTTGAAGACTCCAGACTAAGTAGAGAGGCCTAAAACTTAGAGAGGAGGCCCCTAGGGGATCTGGAAAGAGTAAAAGTATTTTCCATTTCAGTTAGTTGCAAACAAAATGAGGCAGACCGTAACAGGGATTCAGTATAATGACAGATTTGAAGGTATTTGTAGAAGTCTTTGTGACCAATATTACCATTAGCCCTAATCTGATCAAAGGGTTTAATAGAATTAGAGGACAGCAGATCTGAGAAATTCCTCAGCCCCGAGGAGGACCAACTCAGAAGGCCAATACTCCGAATGTGAGGCGGTAGATCTGGATTTAAGGCCAGAGGGGACTGGATTGAAATAAAAGGTGGAATTCTCAAATACTTCTTCACATCCCTCAAGGCCAATCATTTATTGTAAACCAATGTATTATCTTTGAGAGAGTCTATCTGGTCGAACTTAACAATATGAGGAAGGGAGGTTAGTCTTATAGGGAGACAGGCCAGAAATACCAACTCAACCCACAGGGATGACTCTCTGTTCGAGAACCAGTCTGATATAGTTCTGAGTTAAGAGCACCAATAATAAAATTGTGTGTTAGGTAGGGAGAGGCCTCCTAATTGCTTCGATTAAGTAAGCATAGAAAATTTTATTCGTTGATGTTTATTGTTCCAAATAAAACATGAAATCTCCGAGATGAGGGATTTAAAGAATGAGGGGGTAAATAATAGGGAGGTTCTGAAATAAATAATTAAGACGCGAGAGGATGTTCATTTTTATCGTACTGACCCTGACCAGCAAGGACATGGGTAGAATGGACCATCTGGTTAAATCAGATTTAATTCTTTGGATGAGAGAAGCGTAATTGGTTGAGAAAAGATCAGCCAGGACCGGTGTAATAAAGATTCCTAAATACCTGAATCCCTTCATAGAGATTTGGAAAGTGGAATGGGGGACCTCGGTCTGAGAAATATTGAAAGGGCAAGCAATCGATTTATCCATATTGATTTTGTAGCCAGAGAGGGTGCCAAATTTGGCTATGGACCTGCAGACCGCCGGAATCGAGATAGATGGATTAGTCAAATATAGGAGGACATCGTCCGCGAAAAGGGAAATAACGTGGTTGGTATCAGCTGTCCTAATGCCTAGTATATCTGGATTGGTTCTGATAATTACAGCTAGGGATTCAATAAAGAGAGTAAACAATAGACGGGACACGGGGCAACCCTGTCTGCAGCCCCTTCTTACAGGAAAACTGACAATAAACCGTTTGTTTTAACAGTAGCTGTGGGATTAGAATAAAAAGATTTAATTAAATTGATAAAGTTAGGCCCCAGGCCGAATCTTTCTAACACCGAGAATAGAAATGGCCATTGTACCCGGTCGAAAGCTTTTTTGGCATCAAGAGAGATTATCACAGCAGGGTCTTTATGCTGGTTGAGATACTGAACAATATTATGGGCTCGGCGTATGATGTCGGCCCCATACCTTGATTTGACGAAGCCTGCTTGGTCCGGGTTAATTAATTTTGGAAGAATCTTTTCCAATCTGCGTGCTAGAACCTTTGCTGCGATTTTGTAGTCCACATTAAGAAGGCTAATGGGTCTATAAGATGTGCAGTTAAGGGGATTTTTATCTTTTTTTAGAAGCAGACTGATAGAAGTGGATCTCCTTGATGGGGGAATCCCATCTTGTTTGATATGATTTAGAGCTGGCAGGAAAATGGGCTGAATCTCTGGCCAGAACTTTAAAAAAAATTCCACAGGGAACCCATCTGGGCCAGGGGATTTTCCGTTTGGCATTGACTGGATTGCTGCCCATACCTCACTCGGGCTAAAGGCTGCATCAAGAGAAAAGAGGTCCTCTTCCGAGATAGAAGGCAAAGAGATATTATTTAAATAAGCAGCTCCATCTGGATCACACTGTCCTGCCGAATAAAGGGATTTATAGAAATCTCTAAAAGTCTTGTTAATAGTTGACGGATCATAAGTGGCTTCCCCTTTATCCATTTTTATTGCAGTGATGGATCGCTCACTAATCTGTTTTTTCAATTGGTGTGGGAGGAGGCGGCTCGGTCTGTTGCCAAATTCATAATAGTTCTGCTTAGTATAGAGAAGCAGTTTTCGAGCATGGTTTGTGTATTCTATATTAAGCTTAGTTCTGACAGCAATTAATGCCTTGAAATGTTCTGGGGTGGGAGATTGCTTATGGATCTGTTCCCGCCTAATCACTTCGGATTCAAGAAACCTTCTGTTTTTCTCTATTGTTTTCTTTCTGAGAGAGCAATAGGAGCTGAGCTGAAAGTGCACGGCAGCCTTCGCTGCATCCCATATTATAGTGGGCGAAACTGGTGAAAGGCTATTTTCTGTCCAATATTCAGAGAGACTTTTTTTTACAAAGGTGCAGGAGGAGTCGTCGTTTAGTAGTGATGGTCGAACTTAATTTCCAGATAGGGGTCCTAGGAATGTCAGAAATTAAATCACACTGTAGATAAACAGGGGCATGATCTGAGATGGTGATCAGGCCAATTAAACAAGATTGAACAGAATAGAGAAAGTTTTTAGGGGTAAAAAAAGGAATCAAGTCTAGAGTATGAATTATGGGGATGTGAAAAGAAAGAGTAATCCTTCGTATTAGGGTTCAGCATGCGCCAGATATCGATTAGCCCAGAATCCGTGCATAAACCGTTGAAAGCTGATGAAGCCCTTGGATTGGATACCGGCGCCGATGAGGATTTATCCAACCTGGCATTTAGTATGCAATTGAAATCACCACCCATAAAGCCCAAACCATCACAGTGTTGATTAAAAAGTAGCACTATTTGAGATATAAAGTTCGGTGAGTCTGTGTTGGGGGCATAAACATTGAATATAGTAATGGGGCATCCAAAAATCAAACCCTTAATCAAAATAAATCCCCCCTCAGGGTCCCTTACATCATGCAGGAGGGTGAAGGTAATATTCCTCTTTATAAGAATAGCCGTGCCCCTTTAATTCTGCGAATGGGCCTACCCAATCTCGTTTGAGCTTTGAATGCTCCATGTCAGATAGCCTGTTTTTTTGGAGAAGCATTATATCAATCTTTTGTCTCTTCAGAAAAGTTAAGACCGTTTTTGTTTTAATCACATGACCTAAGCCCCGGACATTCCAGGTAACAAAATTAAGTAGGCGGGTCATAATGAGTCAGAATAAACATCACTGTGAAATAGGAAAGGGCCAATAGAGGCGCAAATGCCATGAGAAACAATAAACAACGACAAAAAATAAATAAATTAATTAAAAAAAAATTTTTAAGCGAAGGGTTTCTGCAGACAGATCTGGGTAGATCCGCAGCGTTGAATCGCCCTGACGAAGGTCGTGCCTCTTCAAAGCAGCCCTGAGAACAGCCTCCCTCTGAGAGAAATTCAGGAAGAGCACCAGGACGCTCCTTGGTGGTTTGCCGCTCTCCGGTACAGGAGCTGGGGCTCGGTGAGCGTGCTCGATCTCCAGCGCAGGGAAGTTGGGAGGAAGATTCACCAGGGCCGGCAAGGTGGAGCGGAGGAATTCTACCAGTGAGGTGTCCCCCTCCACTCCCTCAGGAAGCCCCACGATCTTCAGGTTGTTGCGGCGGCTGCAATTTTCTAGGTCATCCAATTCAAGTTGAAGGTGGTCAACACATTTTTCCAGTGCAAGCAGTCGAGGTCTGTGGGACTCCAGGTCATCTTTGGCGGTGAAGATCCTCCCCTCCGCCTCCCCCAGGCGAGTCTCCACGAGGGACAGCTGGCTGGACAAAGACGACACAGACTACTCCACCAAGGTAATGGAAGCCCTTATCTCAGTTAAGGTGCCATCCATAACTGTTAAGCAAGCACCGGTAGATTTGTCTATGCCGTTCACTTTGGAGGCCACAGACCTCAGTTCAGCGACGATCTGGTCCTTGGTTTCCTGGCTAGCATGCGTTAGCTCCGGCGAGCTAGCGGGCTCGGCTTCGGCAGAAGCATGGGCGGCTTGTTGAGCAGGTTTCTTCTTGGTTGCAGGCGAAAAAATAGGGAATTCCTTGTCACGCTGTGTTCTCGGCATCTCTGGCGAGCGAGTTCGGCGGTTCGGTAAAAAAAGTAGTGGTCTGGAGCGGAGATAAACACTAGGCGTCCATCTTCGTCCGGGTCATGTCAAACAATGTTGATTTAATATTTCCTCATCAGGTTGACGCAGTGATAGCTTGCTCCTGTTGTATTGTTGTGTGTTGTTTTTCTCCTTCTGCAGGTCTACAAGCAGACTCTTGTTCATCATTGATTGTTTATTTTTGTGGAACCCCCCCCACTCCTTCCTTTTGTCTCTTCCTTTCTCTTTCACCTCTGTCTCCATGTCTGGTCGGAATTAGAAACATTAAAAAAAAACAATACATTTTTAATTATCAGGCGTGACATTAAAAGCAGACGCTTTGATGCTCCACCTGAGAGTAAATCTGTAAGGCTTGTCACCAGCATTCAGACATTAATTCTGTTTGCTTCACAGCTGGACAGGACACGGTAAAAAATAAAAAAAATAAAAAAGATAACTTAGTTTTGCTCCACTAAACCATAACATAATGTCTTCCTGAGCTGCTAAAATGTCATCACTCTCCTGCATCTTGAAGATGTACAACACTGCCAGGATCTGCAGCTCAGTTAAATGCCTTCTCCACAGCTGAGCCCAGCTGTTCTCTGATTGGATAGTTACATTTGTGAATGAGACACTGACCAATCAGGGGAAATTTTACCAAAAATTTGTGCTGGCAAGGTGTAGGAGCTTGGGAACAAAACACTGCATGTATTTATTTATTTATTTATTGCCTTGCATCTGAAAAAAAAATCCTAATTTTGTAACTTTTGGTTTTATTTTTGTAGAAGAAGAAATTATTGTTTATAAGTGCCTTTCAGAATAAAATCCCCAAGTGCTTCACATGAACAATAAAAACCAAAAATATTGAATCACTAAAAAAGATCACACTAAAAGAATTAAGATGAAAAAAAACTTCTAAAACATTTTTTACAATATTCATTCAAAAGAAAAAGATCCAAAGAGCACATAATTGACACAACAGCAAGAAGAGAAACTAATGAGGAAGAAGAGGATGCCAGCGTAAACCGGTGAGTTTTTAGCTGCTTATTAAAGGAGACCGCTGAGTCCACTGATCTCAGGCTCAGAGAGCTCCAGAGTCTGGAGCCTACTAGTCAGTTTCCAAGTTTGCTGTGAAAACAAAAAGTGATGTTTTGGTAGAGTCTACTCATCCTCCTAAAGAACAAGCACATTCCCAGTTTGATTTATTCATCAGTTAGAAGCTGAATACAATAAAAGTAGGCAGTAGTGTCCAAATCAACCACAGGAAAAAACGTGCTTGAACACCTTGAAATTCTTGGGGTTTGGTTTCCAGAAAAATAACTCTGATTTACCCAAGAAAACAACTAAGCCACAAATGTTTTCCCTTGGATGGACGTGTGGTGAAAGTCTGTGTGAATCTGGGGCTGGAAAGTGAGCTGCAGCAACATGCCACGTCACATTAACACGGTTTGATTGTCATTTCACATTTAATTGAAGTTACACACACACACACACACACACACGCACACGCACACGCACACGCACGCACACACACACACACACACACACACACACACACGCACACACACACACACACACACATTAACATGCCTAACCACATTCTTTTGCTTGCTCTCTCACACTCTTATGGGTCATTTGACAACATCCAGCGGTCTTTAGGCAGAAGGTGGGGGTGTTTTAATTTTCACTTTGCTTCAGGCCCGTGGACTCAGGCTCTGTTTACAGATGGAGAGAAATGCTTTAAATCTGCTGGCGTCAATGCTGATTCATGTCAAACTGAGTGGCAGGTGACCCGGGAGCCGGCAGCTAGGCACTCAGACGGATTACAAGAGAGCAAAACGCCAACAACCTCTAGCCTGCTGGGGGCCAACAGACGACTGCAGAGGAGGGCAAGAGGTGAGTCCCCCCACTCCCAACTCACCATCCATTCATCAACCCATCCCCCACTTGGCCACCATTACACTGACTGATAGACAAGGGAAAATGAAAACATTGCTCTCTAAAATAACACAGCCCTGTCAGTGATTCTGGCCACAAATGCTAACTATGTAACTGTTGCCTTTAAAAAATGAAATGACATCAATGTTTTTGCAACATAAAGACAATCAGTCGATGATGCCGGTGTTTCCCATGTGGTTGTGGCAGAGGGAGTTTTTTTAATTTCTTTTTTGGTTACATTCCATTTGGGAAGTGATTGTTAGCTTTTAGGGCTAAACAGGCTGAGGGGCAGTGATCTAATAATAGAAAGGTGTGAACATGGCAGGCTCCTCATGAAACATACTGACCAAAATAGGATGGACAGGGAACACGCCTACCAGACATCCACTATGTGCAGTAAAAAAGGCAGGGATGAACCGATGACCACAAGTTCTGACAGAATCAAACGGGTCTAGACTGCATATATGTGATGAATATATATAAATATATAAATAAATCTCTTGCCATTTTAAGGAGTGATTTTGTATAAGTCATTAAAACAATGGTTGCCTTAGGCCCGGTTCACATGACAAGATTTGTCATATTTTGTCTTGTTTTTCAAAGCATGGCAGCAATCTGAAGCCTTCTTTCCAGTGGACGTGAAAGTGGCGTGTCACATAACAACCACGACTTTTTACCCACAAGCTCTTCCAACTGAGATTGTTTCAGATGCGAAACGGGAGCGAAAGCGCTCCACTCCACTGGTCACGCGTGATTTCAGAATACCACACAATGACAAGTTCGGACAAAGACATCTGATCCAACAGGTCTGTCGTTAATTTTCTGTTCTGTTTACATCAGCTACAAGGGTTTCACAGGAAATGGCATAGGTTTACTTCATTTTGAAAGTTTCGGGATGTTTAACACTGCTTTAATGTTTGACTTCCTGTCTGGCCTCATCTAAACTGCAGAGATTGACGTGTTTTGGAAGCATAGACTCAAAACGTAATGATTGAGTCTCTTTGCTTCTGGGACACATCCAAAACATTACACTTTACTGCCAATTGAAGCAATCTGTCCATTATAACAGTGGTTATTTTCCGCAAAGTAAATTTTGCGGCCATTTAGCAATGCTTTCGCATCTGGTGGAAAAGAGGTTGAAGGCTCCAGTGTCTTCTGGGGTTTTTCTCACAATTGTCTAAGAACCTCCACCAATAACTCAGCGTGGACCGTAAGCAACCATAGGACCATCCGGTTATCGGTGTCAGCGAACAGCCACACTTCTGCACTTCCTGGGTCCTGACTCATTACGTGCTCACACATTTATCAACAGAACAACACGGATGTGAGAGGTTCTCCGCTCAGTGATATCAGTGAAGGAGAAACAGCCGGCTGCTACCACTTCAACTTTAGGACAAACTACATGAGTCCCAGATAGAAAAACATCATTTGAAGTCACGGACGTCTGGATCTAGAAAACTGGTGTTTAGCTCTCTTTCATTTCGTCTAACAATGCGGGTTTGTGGTTCTGGCAGCTCTGGGAAGATAACCAGAGGGAAAGGTAAGTGTTCTGTGACCATGTTTGCGTTCAAAACCTAGCTTGTTTCTCCTTTTTAAAACATTTTTTTATGTTAATTTATTGGCAGACGCTTTTGTCCAAAGCGATATCGTCGTCGTCGTCTTCCTCCACTTATCCGGGTCCGGGTCGCGGGGGCAGCATCCCAACTAGGGAGCTCCAGACCGTCCTCTCCCCGGCCACCTCCACCAGCTTCTCCGGCAGGACCCCGAGGCCTTCCTGGACCAGATTGGAGATGTAACCTCTCCAATGTGTCCTGGGTCGGCCCGGGGGCCTCTTGCCGGCAGGACATGCCCGAAACACCTCCTGGAGGTGTCCAGGAGGCATCCTGACCAGATGCCCAAACCACCTCAACTGGCTCCTTTCGATCCGGAGGAGCAGCGGTTCTACTCCGAGTTTCGCCTGAATGTCCGAGCTCCTCACCCTATCTCTAAAGCTGAGCCCGGCCACCCTACGGAGGAAACTCATTTGGGCCGCTTGTATCCGCGATCTCGTTCTTCCGGTCATTACCCAAAGCTCATGACCATAGGTGAGGATTGGGACGTAGATCGACCAATAAATCGAGAGCCTGGCTTTCTGGCTCAGCTCCCTCTTCACCACGACAGATCGGCTCGCGTCCGCATCACTGCAGATGCCGAACCAATCCGCCTGTCGTTCTCCCGATCCCTCCTACCCTCACTCGTGAACAAGACCCCGAGATACTTAAACTCCTCCACTTGAGGTAGGACCTATGTATGAGACTATCCTGTTCTGCCCGAAATACAAACATGGATGTGCCCAAGGGATTGACTCTCCTTCATTAGCACCTTTTGAGAAGGCTGTGGTCACCAACCTGGGGGTGAAGTTGGATGTAAAACTCACACTGGACAGCCAGGACAATGGAACAATCAGGTCCTGCTATTTCCATCTGAGGAGAATAGCTAGGATCAAGCCGTTTCTTTCACGTTAACATCTGGAAACTGTCGTCCACGCCTTCATTCCACCAGACTGGACTACTGTAACTCGCTTTATGCAGGTATCAAGCAGGCCTCCATAGCGAAACTGCAGAAGGTCCAAAATGCGGCAGCCAGGTTACTAACTGGTACCAGGAGATCTGAACACATGACGCCCATCTTGGTATCCCTACACTGGCTTCCAGTCTCTTTTAGAATTTTGTTTAAAGTTCTGGTGTTTGTTTTCAAATGTTTAAATGAGTTGGCTCCACGTTATCTATCGGATCTGATCCATCCTTATGTTCCCGCAAAGAACCTTCGGTCAGCACAACAAGGACTGTTAGTCATTCCTAAACACAGAGTACAGTCTCGAGGGGGTCGTGCTTTCTCGGTGCTGGGGCCAAGGCTCTGGAATGAGCTACCTACATGTGTTAAACAGGCCACCACGCTCGGCAAGTTTAAGATCCAGCTGAAAACACACTTTTATTCTTTAGCTTTTAACCAAGAAGAGTCTCGTTAACAGATGGCTTAGCACTTTTTTGCTGTCCCACCTAGATTTTATTTACATGTTTTTGTTGGTTTTTAAGTTGTTTTATATGTTTTTAATTTTTATGTTTATTTCTGCTGTGCAGCACTTTGTTTGGTCCTTGGGCCATGTGAAGGCGCTATATAAATAAAGTTTAGTAGTAGTAGTAGTAGTAGTGGTAATCTACAAACATGCACGTGAAGCTTGGCTGAGAGAAACGTCACAAAGAAGGAAAAAACTATTGGAAGTAAATTAATACAATCAACAAATGTAATGCAGGTTGCAGATGTAGTTCCATGATTCTGATCATATTTAGGCCATGCTGGCCTTCACGGCCCACCAACAGTACTCACACACCTCAAGCTACTCAGAAACTACCTGTACCTCACAAGGATCAGAATGCACCTTCACTCTTGTTTATTTTTTATTTATTTATTTATTTATTTTTTGTTAAAGTGCCTTCATGTCCAATGTTCTCACTGGCAAATTTCTTTATGTAAAATACGAGTGAGTGTTGGCCACTTTTACAGCTCCTTCATATGAATTTGCATTTGAACCCAGGTCTTAAATACATATCTACTACATCATTGCAACACATTCTCACACCCTAAGCGTCGGAAACAAACGCTTGGTCAGCCACCCTCCACGTCAGACCCCAGACGCCAAAAGTACCCTTTTTCGTTACTTATGTGCGAAAAGGGGTTTTTCCCTTTTGTAACTGCAGAACCCAATGCAGCGTAAAACTGACGTGATTAGATATCTCCTGATGCGGCACAGAACCAGCTCATTTAACCGCACCTAAACCTTAACTTTTCACTATTTATAACCTTCCCCTCACCCTCATCCTAAACTTAACCCTCATTTAACCGATGCGGCACCGAACCAGCTCGTTTAACTGCACCTAAACCTTAAATGCGGCACCGAACCACCTCGTTTAACCGCACCTAAACCTTAACGTTTCGCCATTTATAACCTTCCCCTCTCCCTCATCCTAACCTTAACCCTCTTTCTACCTAAAACGTTACTCTCACTGCGATCAAGCGTTTGTTTCCCATGCATTCTGACTGTGAATTTTCGTATTTGCCACCCAAGGGGAACGTTAGAACATACCATCTGGCGAGGGGGAGGTTACACATACCCCCTACTTTTAACCTCCACCGTGGTAGTTGAAACCTCCCCCTCGCGTTGGCTCGGTCCAAACTCGACCAATCACGAGGTGGCTCCCGCCGTTCACTTCATAAAGCCGGCTTTTAGAGCGATCGACACATCACCAACTTGTTCGCTGGCAAGATGGTTAAGGTCAGGATAGGGGTGAGGGGAAGGTTAAATAAGAGGTTAAGGTGAGGTACAATGAGCTTGTTTGGTGCCAGTGTAACGCTGCATTGGGATGCAACGGTAGCGGCCATCCCATCGCTTCAGTTTTACGCTGCATTGGGATCTGCAGTCAAATAAGGGAAAAACCCCTTTTCGCACATAAGTAACGAAAAAGGGCACTTTTGGCGTCAGGGGTCTGACGTGGAGGGTGGCTGACCAAGCGTTTGTTTTTGACGCGCTGGGAGTGAGAACGTGTTGACTACATAGACATTAACCAAATACCACCCTGTACCAAAATGCACATGTTGGATGGTGTTGGTCTGTTATTTCATCTGAAGACATTTTTGTTATCACAGTATGAACATTTAAAGACCTTTAGTTTTACAGAGGAGTGATTCACTTGTCTTTATTCAGGTACAGTTAATGCAGCTGTAGCCATTTATGCACCTCCTCCCTGTACAGATTTTATTGATCCTTTTACTACTTTACCTGCCTTTCTAAAACCTTTCTGATATAAAGGTGAAAAACTTCTCTCCCTAGCAAAATAAATAGAAACGTTATTATTCTAACCTCTCTGACTGATGCAGCTTTTACCAGCTGCTGACTGGTTCACTTGGATGCTTAAACTGCATTTTATAGCACTGCAAAGATGATGCAACAATCCCATTGACTAAACTGCTTTAACCACCTTTTCTTTTCCTTTCTCTTTCACCTCTGACTCCGTGCCTGGTCAGAATTACAAAGCATTCAAAAACAATAACAACAAAGTTTTAAGTATCAGGCGTGACATTAAAAGCAAACGCTTTGATGCTCCACCTGAGAATAAATCTGTAAGGCTTGTCACCAGCATTCAGACATCAATTCTGCTTGCTTCACAGCCAGACAGGACACGGTAAAAAAATAAATAAATAAATAAAAAAAGAAACAATTGAAGCATTAGCTGTATAATATACAGATGTTACATTGCTGTGTAACAAAAAAAAAATCCCCCTCCCTTGAACTGTCTGTGACTGGGGCTGTTTAGATGGGGAAGTATTTACGTTATTAATTTCCATCTAATTCTATGGATATTTATTCTGATAAACAAACACATTTTTGGTCAGTCTTTAATGTGTAACTTAATGTATTGGGATGAATACATCTGGGAGGGTTTCAAACACCGCCATCCTCTGCTGGAGACCGTGGTGCGCTGCTGCGCCCGCGTTGTTTATTCTGTTATTGTTACCAGTACTTGTCTTGCAATGTGAAACGCTTGGTCTCCGATTTTGTAAGAAAAATAATAAAATTCCCCCCTGAAATGCGACTTATATATGTTTTTTTTTCTTCTTCATTATACATTTTATGGCTGGTGCGACTTATACTCCGGAGTGACTTATAGTCTGGAAAATACGGTACGTTAAAAATATTGAAAACTTGCTCAAAGCAAAATATATTTTCATTAAGGAAATAACTTATAAACGTACCGATTTAATACTTTTTTATTCACAGAAAGATAGTTTTCATGAAATTGTATATGGTTTAGAGGTTGTGCCAACGTTGGAGGATAGATAGAATCAGGAAAGAGTCAATCAGTGGAACAGCTCATGTTAGATTTGTAAAAACTGAGCAGGCAGACTGAGATGGTTTGGACAATGATGACATAGCACGAAGGATGCTGAGGTTGGAGCCGACCAAAAAGGAGATTTATGGATGTGATTAAAGAAGACATGAAGTTAGTTGTTATGAGCGTAGTGGATGCAGAAGATGGGACTGAATGAAGACAGACGATTGGCTGTGGCGATCCCAGAAGAGAAAAGCTGAGAGAAAGACGTCCAGAGACTCTTGAGAGGCACAAGCAGCCAGTCGACAAGAATTAGAGCAGCATCTGTGATTGTGCTGACGTCTGCAAAGGGCTGGGCTGGAGATTAAGCCCAATAAAAATGTGTGATTTGTTGCTTTCATATTTGGAAGATGTCAGCTTCAATTTGAGCTAGCACGCTGCCTTGAGGCAGGCTGGGTGACAAACATGAAGGATGCACTGATGAACTGCTGGCAATCAAGTGTTAGTTCTCTCATCCACTATGTGTTGGCAGAGAAAGCCTGCACATGCTGTTGAACAGAGATTTGATGTCATTTTATTTTAATTTTTTTAATAAATCAGTTACCAGGCAGGGGAATTGGATTTAGTTAGTCACCTTTGGTTCATTTATTCTGGAGAGAATCAGACGCATGTTTTTGCTTTTGCTACATGCTTGTTCTATGAAGAGGAGCTGCCTCATGCTAGGTAGAAGTCATGCCTCCACGTAAACAGTTGAATCATTCACTCTAGGTTTTATAAGCTCCATGTGAACAATCTCTATGTTGTTTATAACATCACATTATAACACATACTATCCATCCATCCATCCGTTGTCTGAACCCGCTTTGTCCACGTAGGGTCGCGGGGGGGGGGGGGGGGGGGGGGGGGGGGGGGGGGGGGATCTCCAGCGGTCAGTGAGCAACACCCTGGACAGAGAGCCAGTCCATCGCAGGGCAATAACACATATTATGCCTGTGCTATTTATATATGTCAGAAACAAATGCCCTCTCCTAAAAAACGAATCATGTTCATGTAGAAATGATTAACCTTTTAACTTAATATGATTCAAAGGTGGCTGCCACAGCAAATCTACATTAGCTGACACAAAGCTGTTGATGGCTTGGTCCATTTTACAGACATTGAGCTGTCATTTGGTGTCAGGACAGCTAGAAGACCTTCACACAACTTTATTTAAGAGTTAAATGTTTGTATGAGAGCTTTGCTCAAAACCTTGGCATTGAGTTAACCCAGTCTGTTAGCAATATAATTCAGTTGGATCCTAATGAAACATTCAAATGAACTATTAGATAAATTACAACTGATCCACTTTTTGAGGCAACCCAATAAAGATAACAGTCAAAGCCAAGAAACATTTAACAATCGCAAAAATAGCCAAAATTCTGTTTTTGTCATGTTGTGAGGGTGGAGATGGTGGACCAAGTGTGGTGGAGGGTTCCAGGAGGCAGAAGAGCAGGCACGGATTAAATAAAAATGGATTTAATAGCAGGATACGGCAGGAACAACACGACAAACAACAATGATCTGACAAAGACTGGCACAAGGAGGGAGGTATAAATACACAGGGAAGTCAGGAACACATGGGCAGGTTAACGAAGGGCAGGTGAGAACAATAAGGGCTAATCAGGGCAGGAGAGAGACACAGTCAGGAAGGCAGGGGCAGAACATGACAGTTTTACAGATGCCGGGCTAAGATTCGATGGGCTAGTTGCTCTGGGCATGAACTTATTGGTTACAACACACTTGCTTAAAACTTTATCATTGACTTAGATTATTCATCTGTGTTTCTGTTAGCAAAACATTCCATCTAGAAAAACAACCTGTTGTATCAAATCTCAGGAAACAATAGATGTACAACTAATACCAGTTTACTTTTAAAGTTTACCCCGATCATGGCGGCCACCATGGGTATTCTAGCAAACACATTAATGATTATATCTATAACAATAGAGATCTTTAGTGAGAAACTTTACAAACTTTACTAACACAATCTTTGTTTAACACAGAAATCCAGACTTCTTCTTGGAGGGCACTTTCTGGGGGCAGAACAATGTAGTATGCTTTTAGGCCCCATCTCCCTACTGCTCTGTTTATGGCAGACAGCATATATATATATATATATATATATATATATATATATATATATATATATATATATATATATATATATATATATATATATATATATATATATATATATATATATATATATATATATATACATATATGACATAACTGAAAAACATATTTTAAAGGCTATTTTCTTCAGTAAGTCACCTTTTGCTCTGATTACTGTTTTGCACCCTCTTGGCATCATTGATGAGCTTCAGGAGGTATTTCTTCAAGACTGTTGAAAAACCATTTCAGGGGACTACCTCTTGAAGCTCCTCGAGAGAGTGCCAAGAGTGTGCAAAGCAAACTACAATACTTTAACTGAATTATGCTTTTAACAAACAAACAAGTGATTCAAATAGAGCTCACTGTTCAACATTATGCATTATCTGAAAATGATGAGTGTAATACGTGCTGTTTGCATTTCACCTGATGTAGAAACCAAAACCCAGGCTTGGCGACGAGGGATTTAAGGCTCTGACTCGCTCTACGTCTGCTTTTAAGTAAATAAGATTGTGTCCCCCGTCTTTCAACACAACACAATCAACCTTATCACTATGTAGGTACTGATAAGTCTAGGAGCTTGTTCATCTCCTCGCTATCAGACGCAACGAAGTTAAGAAAGTTGCTACAATGCTGCTGTATGTTAGCTTTGGCCTTCATCCTTCACCCCTCTATTGCAGTAGGCAGAGGGATAGTAACGGTGTCCACCTGTGACAGCTGGTGTTCCCATAGTTTACGCCTCTAAAAAGACGGATCGCATCATCTATGTAAACGTAAACAAACGCCAGACAAGAAGTTGCATATTTCACACAAAGGTTCACGGGTTCAGCGTAGATCTGAGTTTGAAACCGTGGGCGGCACGCATCACATTTATTCCTTCACCGCATGCTGGGAAACGCTAAAACTTACAAACTTACATTCCACTTGAGTCAGTTTGATTTTTCCAGATTGTCATCCACGTTGTTATTATTGTAGACAACAGGCATTGCAGTTGTTAAAAGAACTCATTAACAAATTCTTATTTCGGTTAATAAAACATTCATTCAATGTTTATGGCTTATAAATGCTAATTATGAAAAGTAAATGAAAATAAAATGGTTTGCAAATGATAATACAGGTCCCCTGCTCACTGGCGGTGATTCAGAAGTTAGAATATTAATCATTTAGCCCTTCCCAAAGCATAGCCGTAGTGAGCATCTGTAATTATTAAACAATCATTACATTTGAAGAGCAAAAGGCCAGAAAAAATAAAAGCGGAGAAATAATTAAACAGCCGACAGCGTAAGAATCCTCTGAAAGCAGAGGAGAGGACGGACGGACGGTTTAAGATTCTGGAAGTTTCGTGCATTATAAGTGATGCCCAACCCCTGACTCCGTGAGTTTAATCCTTTTTGCGAGTGCTTCATCAACCTTCAGCTTTTCTGACAAGACAGAAGTTTCAGCATGTATGATTAATAAGATACAAATGTGCAACTGATATTTGATAAATGACTTTGGTTTCATATTCATGATGTACAATGAATATGCAGCACCAGGGGCTTAGGCCTACTTGATTGATCAAATGTATTCCATTCATCACTTACTTTTGCTTAATTAGCATATTTGGAGCAACATCATTAACAAGGGAGGACTATGGGCTATTTGGAGGATATAGTGTAGGAACAGACTCTTTGTCTTGTGCTGCTTTCAGGTGGGAGGACTTATTTTGATGCTGATTTAAACAAATCTTTACAGCATCTTAGTAACCAAACCCAACGTACGCAGCGGTACATGTGCTATTGCAGACTCCTTTTACATCTTGGGTGTTTTTGAGGCATGTTTGTGAATAAAATCCTGCCATTTCATCTTCAGAAGTACAATGTTGGACAATAAAATGTTCAGATAACTACCGTGTGAGCAGCAGCTGGGAGATGTAAAGCTCTTTCGGGATATTTCTCAGAGGGCTGTAATAACCCAGGGACTTAAGGGAGAAGAAATGGGAGAAAGGGGAGTTGGGATGTGGGTCATTATAGCTTTAAATCCTACAGACCTTCATTAAACACATGAGTTAGCCATTACCCTGCTGCTGCTGCTGCTGCTGCTGTGTGATGAACATTTTGAATCCCGCCCCGGCTCCAGTTCACGGGCCACATGATGCAGTGAATCTGACGACAGGCCCAAGTCGAGCTCAGGGTAAATGTTTTCTGTGTATCCAAGCAGGCAAATCCTGATGCACATTTGTCCTATTACAGCACATCAGCCTCAGCTGGATGCATGCTAGTGCAAGTGCTGAGCGCACACTTTATCATTATTTGATAGTATTTTTAATGACAAGCTGACAAAGAAGAGTCACTCACGTCAGAATTTTAGCAAAGTTGATTTGGAAAAATTTCTGATCATCCTTAAACATTCAGTCAAAACATAAAAAATTCATGCTTTTTTTAAAATTTACATGAAAACACGTATTGCTCTCTAACTAACATGGAGCTATATTTGTTATTTTGTACTGAGGATAATTATATTTGCCCCTGCAAGAGAAAGTCTGTCGGCTTGTTTCATCTGATACACACAGAGCTCAGTTTGTGCATGTGTCTTTGCATGCTCGAAGAAAGCTGACTGTGCTTTGTAATTAGCTGTGACATGTTATATAAATGATGCAATTAACAGTGTTCATATCCAAACATCCCAAATCAATTAATAAAAAGCACACAGAGAATTATGAGCGTATTTCACCTCATTTTCTGTGACGTGTAGCCTCAAGAATTGGGAAAACCTGGGGAAATCCAATATTTAAAAGGAAACAAATAGTGTGGATTCACCCTGATTTGTTTAATTATTGGGATAGAAAATCATTTAGAGTTTTGTGGAGAGGTTGAAATTAAAATCATGTCTTACCTTTTGCAGCAACTGTTGCTATTTTAATTTCTTTTTGCTTTTTTTCACTTTGTTTTCTGTTCAGCAAGCAAACTTCAAAATCTGTAAAAGATGATCTGAGTGGGAATAAAACACAGCTTTCAAATTAAAATACTTTTTATTAACCTTCCCACTGTCTTGTCAGGTGACCCCTCCAGGAAAGGTGACCGTTGAGCAGAGTTGATGCTTTAGCCCTGGAGGTCCACGTTGCAGGGGTGAGGAGTGAGCACCGCCTTGCCCCTGCCACGTGACCCCCATGAATCAACGCCAATCACATTACTTATCAAGCTGAGTTTAGTTCCACCAGCCACACCCACACCTGCAGGATTACAGGTGGAGTGTGTGATCTTTTCTTGCTGTTCAAGCGACATATACAAAAACAATTCACACACACACACACACACGCACGCACTCACACACTCACATACACACACACACACACACACACACACACACACACACACACACACACTAAACACTATGACAAAGAAGTACTGAGGATGATGATCAAAACAAAACATATTCATGAAGTTTCGCAAAAAGCAATCTGAGAAGAGTTATTCTTCACAGTTTCAGCACCTTCCAGAATGAGCTGCTTCAGGGCTCTGTCACTTAAGGAAAAGAAGATGGAGCTGGCCACGCCCACTCACAGCCCCATTCAGACTGCTATGAGCTGAGAAGCTCAAATATCTTTAAGGGGCTTAGAGTAGAGCCTCTGCTCCAGCAGCAGCAGCTCTCTCTTGCACTTGAGATGTGATTCGATTCTACTTTCTCCGTTTGTGACATCACAAGCGGGGACTTTATGAAACAGCTTGTTTTAGTCTCGTCATTCCCAAGTCCAAGCACTGACAGAAAACACAAGTACATTTTTTTTCACGTGTAGAGGCAGTAGAGACCTTCGACATATATACTAGACAATGTGTTTCCATAAGCTTCAATTAAAAGTTTTTGAGCCAAAATGGCAGGTGGCCACCACCGCCATTTTGACCGTGTCACAGGTTCCATCAAGCCCAGACAATTCCGAAAAAGGGGAAAGAGGTGGATTTGAGGGTGGGGCTGTAAGGCTAGGATCAAATGACGACACCCGTCGAACTGAAGCAATGTAGCTACAAGCTACCCCAAAGCTAACGCGGAGTTGGGAGCTAAGCTAACAGAGGTAGCTACCTAGCTACAGCCAGAGTTAACTGTGCACAACACCAGAGCTTCTGAGTCAGAGGTACGCCGGGCTGACCGCCGAGTAAAACCGGGTGGAACACAGAGGTCTCCCAAGAGTTTCACAAGCCGGCAGCCGCACAGCAGACAAGCGCTGCTGCAATCTGAGATGCGTCGAGATGCAGCTGCAGAGAACCGGGTGGAAAACATCGGTTTCCATCCGAGAGCTCCACAAGCCGGCAGCCTGCGCAGCAAACAGGTGCCGCTGCAGTCAGAGATGCGCCAAGCTGCCGCTGAGGGGAAGGGACCATACCGATAGTTGGAACCCAGCTCCACCAACATGTTATATTTCAACCCATTTTCTAAAGTGCAGCATTGTTAAATGCACTGGGTTTTACCCTATTACATTTAAATTTCATGGTTAAACAGTACTTGTTAAAATCTAAGCTCAGCTCAGCAGTGACCTAAAATACATAAATATAATTTTACTTACCAAAATAAATGACGTGAAGACTCCTTGGACGCTCTATTAGTGCAATTAATGCCACAGCAAGTCATTTTGTCCAACAATTGCACAAACAACATCCAAAAAAGAAAGCACAAACGCTACAACTAATGGTCTAAGTTGAGAGACTGAAAATGACTGAACAGATTTCAGGCGAGGCCGAGGCTCTACTGAGGCCTTTCCCCAGAGCTAGCGCTGTGGTCACGTGGGTCTGATGCTCATTATTATACAGAATTTTAGGCTTTTAATACACTTAAACAGAAGAGTGAGAAAAGATTCACCCCCCTCAGAGTTGTCATGAGTGTAATAAACTAGATCTATTAAACCTAAAACATGTTCTGGTACCAGGCTGTAAACATGTTTATTTCTGCTGTGAATTTGGTATTTTTAACATGGGAGTCAATGAGGATTTGTTCGCTTCTGACACCTGCCCCTAGTGGATGAGGGTGGAACTGCAAACTTTGTCACTTCCGTGTTGGCTTCAATTTCAGACCCGAATTATGGGGGCTTGGTAGAGACCCACATGGATGCACAAAAGGTTTTGCCCACGTTGTCACCTATGAACAGTTAAGTCAGGACTAGTGCGAAAACAACTTTCAAAATGTAACATGTCCCTAATAATTATTTATTAATTGATAAACAAACAACAATGCATAATCCCGAAGTCATGCAGAGCCCAGTTGCTTGCCCCCCCCCCCCCCCCCCCCCCCCCCCCCCCCCC
>SSNQ01034139.1:198554-225521 GCA_006942095.1 Nothobranchius kuhntae | reverse complement strand
CCCCCCCCCCCCCCCCCCCCGTTTTGCGTAAACTTCCAGCTGCTATAGAAAACACATCTGGATCCATGTGATCTGACTAGGACCTCTGTAGTACCATATGGTGTTTTTCTATAATATTGACGGCTCGTATTTGTAATGTCATCGAAGAGAACCAAGTCAGTAAACCATCAACGAAGCCTCAGGTACCAAACACACAGCCAGCCACTAGTTTAAGGAATATAAGTGCTACATCAAAAACTATGGATGGATTGTTTTCATTAACGTTTGTAATGTTTATAGAGGTCATGGGGTCCCATTAGGTTGCATAGTCAGATTTGCAAAAAATGTCCCCTTTAATAGAGAAAAGCTGTTAAGACACGACTGGTTCCTTCTGAGTTTTCACTGTCGATAACATTTTTGTTAACCTTCACCAGGTTATTCTGATTCCTCTAACTGTGATCTAAAGGTGCTCTTAATCCATATTTGATCCAACCTACATCAATGTGTTTTCAATAAACTGGTGGCATAAAAATAATGGCATTGCCCCTTTTTAAATCTGAGTTAATAAAAACAAATGGTATTGTCTTCCTCTCCTCTGCAGAGCGTTCTGCTGCAGCTTAAGAACAACGCCTGCTTCAATTTAAAATAAGTTGCTCGTCTAAAACATAATGGCCCTACAGACAAATCAGAGATCCATCGGTGGAGAAAGGCTCTAAATAATTTATAGCTTTAATCTGCTCACTGAGGTGTGTGGTCTTTGACAGTAATTATAAATGCAGGGAGAAATTATAGCTGAATACTTTAACTGCATTAGGAGTCATCTGATGAACAACGTGATTGCCTGCTCATTTCCAACAATAGGGGGCAAGTCGGTGTCACAGCATTCAAATCACCACAGAGCCCTGTGCTTTTCCCCATTTACCATCAAATGTCAGTTGCCTGTTATAAAACAGAGATTTGATGGGTGGTGGTAATTGAGGACTTGATTGCTTGAAAAGAGATGAATTGCATAAAATGTTTATGAATTTAGAAGGCAATTATTTTTAATAGCATTGAAATAATAGAGCTGGAGGAAATATGTTTAATTGTTATGATAGTATCTTGCAGCAACGGCAGCAGCGTTCACAGGGAAGCAATAAAGTCTGACAGGAGGATAGATCTTTCAAGTGTATCTAAAAGTCATAAGGTGAGAAGGAACTGAAGTGCTGCAGAGGATGGAGCTCTTTGTCTCTCACACCGGAGGTCCTCAGTGGGAATAAAACCACAATGAGACAAATGTTGTAAATCGCACAATGTTGATTTTCTTTTTGTCTAAGAGCTTTATTTGGTCAATAAAAACAAAACTGTTTTTTAAAACATAGGGCAAGGACAGTAGATATTTTATTGAAGTTTTATTTATTTCAGATACAAAATTGAAGCGACCCACCACCCGCAGGAGGAACATGAAGGGTCCGGTGCAATGTGAATGGTGGCAGAACAAGGCGGGAGCCTTGGCGGTCCGATCCCCAGACAGGAAAACTGGTTATTGGGACATGGAACGTCACCTCACTGGCGGGGAAGGAGCAGGAGCTTGTGGCAGAGGTTGAGCGGTACCGGCTAGATATAGTTGGACTCACCTCGACACATAGCTTTGGCTCTGGAACCCAAGTCCTTGAGAGGGGTTGGACACTCTCCTTTACTGAAGTCGCTCCGGGTGAGAGGCGGAGGGCTGGGGTTGGCTTTTTGTTAGCCCCAAGACTCTCTGCCTGTATGTTGGGGTTTACCCCAGAGGACGAGAGGGTAGCTTCCCTGCACCTTCGGGTCGGGTAACGGGTCCTGACTGTTGTTTGTGCTTATGCGCCAAATATCAGTTCAGAGTACCCACCCTTTTTGGAGTCCCTGGGACGAGTGCTAGATAGTGCTCCATCAGGGGACTCCATTGTCCCTCTGGGGGACTTCAATGCTCACATGGGCAATGACAGCTTGACCTGGAGGGGTGTGATTGGGAGGAACGCCTGATCTGAACTCGAGTGGTGTTTCGTTATTGGACTTCTGTGCAAGCCGCAGTTTGGCCATAACGAACACCATGTTCGAACATAAGGATGCCCATCAGTACACTTGGTACCAGGGCAGCCTAGGTCGCAGGTCGATGATAGACTTTGTAGTCGTATCAGCTGACCTGCGGCCATATGGTTTGGACACCCGAGTGAAGAGAGGAGCGGAGCTGTCAACTGATCACCACCTGGTGGTGAGTTGGATCAGATGGCAGGGGAAGATGCCGCGTAGACCTGGCAGACCCAAACGCATAGTCAGGGTCTGCTGGGAACGCCTGGCAGAAGAACCTGTTAAGACGATCTTCAACTCCCACCTCCGGCAGAGCGTTGACCATGTCCCGAGAGCAGTGGGGGACATTGACTCCGAGTGGGCCTTGTTCCACTCTGCGATTGTTGAGGCGGCTGTTGCTAGCTGTGGCCGCAAGGTGGCCGGTGCCAGTCATGGTGGCAACCCCTGTACACGCTGGTGGACACCAGAGGTTCGGGGAGCCGTCAGGCTGAAGAAGGAGGCCTACAGGGCGTGGCTGGTCTGTGGGTCTCCAGAGGCAGCAGACAGGTACCGGATAGCCAAGTGGGGTGCAGCAGTGGCAGTTGCTGAGGCAAAATCTCGGACGTGGGAGGAGTTTGGTGAGGCCATGGAGAAAGACTATCGATCGGCTCCAAAGAGGTTCTGGCAAACTGTCCGGCGCCTCAGGAGAGGAAGGCAGCAACTCGCTCACACTGTTTACAGTGGGGATGGGGAGCTGTTGACGTCAACTGGGGCTATAGTCGGACGGTGGAAGGAATACTTTGAGGAGCTCCTCAATCCCACCTATGCGCATTCCAAGAAGGAACCAGAGCCGGGAGACCTGAGGATGGACTGTCCAATCTCGGGGGCAGAAGTTGCTGAAGTAGTCAAACAACTACACAGAGGCGGAGCCCCGAGGGCGGATGAGGATCGTCCTGGGTATCTAAAGGCTATGAATGTTGTAGGGCTGTCATGGTTGACACGTCTCTGCAACATTGTGTGGTCATCGGGGGAAGTTCCTGTGGAGTGGCAGACCGGGGTGGTGGTCCCCATCTTTAAGAAGGGTGACCTGAGGGTGTGTTCCAACTATAGGGGGATCACACTGCTCAGCCTCCCTGGAAAGGTCTACTCCAAGGTACTGGAGAGGAGGGTCCGATCAGTAGTTGAATCTCAGATAGAGGAGGAGCAATGTGGTTTTCGTCCTGGCCGTGGAACTGTGGACCAGCTCTATACCCTTGCAAGGGTGATGGAGGGGGCATGGAAGTTTGCCCAACCGATCCACATGTGTTTTGTGGATTTGGAGAAGGCTTATGACCGTGTCCCCAGGGGCACCCTGTGGGGGATGCTCCAGGAGTATGGGGTGGGTGGCTTTCTGTTAAGGGCCATTCAGTCCCTTTACCAGAGGAGCGTGAGTTTGGTCCGCATAGCCGGTAGTAAGTCGGACCTGTTCCCGGTGAGGGTTGGACTCTGCCAGGGCTGCCCTTTGTCACCGGTTCTGTTCATTACCTTTATGGACAGAATTTCTAGGCACAGCCGTGGTGTGGAGTGTGTCGAGTTTGGTGGCAGGAGAATCTCGTCTCTGCTTTTTGCGGATGATGGGGTCCTCCTAGCTTCATCCAGCTCTGACCTTCAGCTGCTACTGGGTAGGTTCACGGCTGAGTGTGAAGCGGCTGGGATGAGGATCAGCACCTCTGAAACTGAGACCATGGTTCTCGAACGGAAAAGGGTGGCTTGCCAACTCCGGGTCGGGAGAGAGGTCCTACCTCAAGTGGAGGAGTTTAAGTATCTCAGGGTCTTGTTCACGAGTGAGGGTAGGAGGGACCGGGAGATCGACAGGCAGATTGGTTCAGCATCTGCAGTGATGCGGACGCTGAGCTGATCTGTCGTGGTGAAGAGGGAGCTGAGACAGAAAGCCAAGCTCTCGATTTACCGGTCGATCTACGTCCCAATCCTCACCTATGGTCATGAGCTTTGGGTAATGACCGAAAGAACGAGATCGCGGATACAAGCGGCCGAAATGAGTTTCCTCCGTAGGGTGGCCGGGCTCAGCCTTAGAGATAGGGTGAGGAGCTCGGACATTCGGGAGGGACTCGCAGTAGAACTGCATCTCCTCCAGATCGAAAGGAGCCAGTTGAGGTGGTTTGGGCATCTGGTCAGGATGCCTCCTGGACGCCTCCCCGGGGAGGTGTTTCGGGCATGTCCTGCCGACAGGAGGCCCCCGGGTTGACCCAGGACACGTTGGAGAGGTTACATCTCCAATCTGGTGCGGGAACGCCTTGGAGTCCTGCCGGAGGAGCTGGTGGAGAACGCCGGGGAGAGGACAGTCTGGAGCTCCCTAGTTGGGATGCTGCCCCTGCGACCCGGACCCGGATAAGCGGAGGAAGACGACGGCGACAAAATTGAAGCTTTAAATGTCTTTCACTGAGATGTTTGCAGGATTTTGTGTAGCTAAATTTAAGGGACGAACCGTGTGCCTTTAACCTGAGACATTTAAACATTTAAGATGATTTCAGCTGCTTTGGTCAAATTTTGATAACATTAAAGATATGCTCAGGTATTTTCACAAGCTCTGTAGGATTCTTAGAAACAATTTTATTTGCACATTAAACACTTCCACCAACGACATTTCACTCAAACACACACTTAGGGCCTTGGGAGTGAGCAGACTCAACGGCATTTGGCAAGGGGATCTTTCAGCCTCATCCCGAGTGTCGGTGCCCACTTCCAATTTTAAACTGCACTTAGACACAGAGGGCTGTGGGGGGAAGTGGGGTGGTGTGGTGGCATCAGCTGGCGTAGGCCAGATGATGCCTGCACTGCTCGCTCACCACAGCCATGGAATACCCTCATCAACATGCACCAACACTGTATTAGAGCAGACCGAGGGAGACTAGGGGTCTTAGCACACCTCTGTTGTCGCTTGGCTTCCCGGGGCTGGAGGCTAGGAGGGGGAGCTGGCCATCTGGTTGGGGTCTGGGCTGGTGGGTTGCTTAGCTCAGCGCTGGACGGGGGAGCCTGCTCATCATCACCCCAGCAGAAAGGGTCGAACTCTGGGAACCGGTGATGGTTGTACCCCTTGTGCAGCAGTATCGGGACCAGAGTGAATAGGGTGTGTATGGGGAGTGTGAGTGGGTGTCTAGCATTCATTTTTGTAAGTCTTAGGTTGTGTGTGTATGTGTGACCATGAGGGAGGGAGTGTGTGACTGTATAGGTCAGGTGGGGTCTTGGACACCTCCCCTCTCTTGGGACTTCTTGTGCTGCTACACATCTTCTCCTCCCCTCCCCCCGCCACATTTGGTGCAGAGTGTGGTGCCTTGGTCTGCCTGAGTGCTCGCAGCTCTCAGGTTGCCTGATTGATCCCGGTGGCTGTCTGGTGGGATCTGAGTCCCTAGACTCTGTTGGGTGTCCGGCGGGGCTGGTCACCCCTGGGTCCCGGGCTCAGCTGGCTTGGGGGTGGGAGGCTGCAGGCGGGCCTGTGGGCTGCTGGTTGTGGCCCCCTGGGGCAATCCTCTGCGTCTCTCGAGAGGGGGCTGGGGCTTTTCTGGTTACAGTCTCCCTGGGGTCCCTGCGCTCTGGGGCAGCTCCTGGATCTCTGGGACTTGGAGCTCCTTCCATCTTCCACACATCTTGGGGGGGCAGATCTGTGGCCCCTCACACTCTCTACTGGACGCTCCTATAGAGAAACCTTACATATACAAGTGCGTGTACGCACACAAGTGCTCAGATGGTGCTCTCATATATATATATATATATATATATATATATATATATATATATATATATATATATATATATATATATATATATATATATTTGGTGTCAACAACATGAAAGCATGGGCCCATCCTGCCTTTTATCAACGATTCAGGCTTCTGCTGTTGGTGTAATGGTGTGTGAGACATTGTCTTGGCACACTTTGGGCCCCATAATACTATTTGATCATCGTTGCAACACCACAGCTTACCTGAGTATTGTTGCTGGCCATGTCCATCCCTTTATGACCACAGTGTACCTATCTTCTGATGGATAATTCCAGCAGGAAAATGCTCCATGTCATAAAGCTTGAATAATCTCAGACTGGTTTCTTGAACACGACAATGACTTCACTGTACTCAAATGATCTCCACAGTCACCAGATCTCAATCCAATAGAGCTAATTTTGGATGTGGTGGAAAGGGAGATTTGCAGACGACAAATGTGCAGAAACTGCATAATGCAAAAATGTCGATTTGGACCAAAATCTCTGAGGAATGTTTCCAGTACCTCTTTGAATCCATGCCACGGAGAATTAAGGCAGTTCTGATGGCTAAATGGGGGTCTAACTCAGTAATAGCAAGGTGTACCTAATAAAGTGGCCAGTGAGTGAATATAGGTGTGTGCATGGTCAATTTGGCAATACTTTATTAATCCCAGAGGGAAATTAGAGTTTCAGTACACACAATTCAGAGATCAGACATACATGGGCAAGACAGATGACAAGAATTGGTGACTGTGGTCATTTGCAACCCTGAGTCATGCTACATTATTAGAGATAAGAGGGTTACATGAGGATTGGTTCAGGTGGAAGGAAAAAACCCATAGCATCTGTCTGCTTTCCTTCGTGGGGGTTTTTAGTTGCTTGCAGCTCAAGGCTACCAGGGCGTCAGATTCAGATAACATTTTGTTTGGGTCAGACTGAGATAATTTTCCTCTCTGCCTTCAGTCTTTAAACTGATCATTTCCAGTCCTTCAGTGAAGCCAATTTTGGGTTTTAAGCTTGTCCATACTGTCCGGTGACTCTCTCCGAGATGACATCCATTTTGCGCTCTAATACCGGTATCGCAGCTAGAACATTTTCTAGCTTACGATTCACCTCGAGTAACGTCCCAGTCTGAGAAGTCTCCACACGGACGGTGCCTTCCGTGGGTGCGGGTCACCCTTCAATCGCTCCCGTCTTCCCAAATTTCCAGAAAACCAGATATCCTCCCACCCCAATCAGGAGAAATCCAGTCATCATCAGGCCAAATATCCACACGTCTTCGATGTCCTCGATGGACAGCTGGGAGAGGCATATGATGTTCAACTCCTTCCAGGAATCCAACATATATCCCACCGGGTGTGTCCCCTGTGGACATGTGGGAGCCCCCTGCTCCATTCTCATTGTTGAAAAAATCTTATCGATCGCATTGAATGACCATTTTATCAGATCCATGGTTAGTAAAAATAGTTTTTCAGAAGAAATACAGAGAAGCGCTCTGTGGGCAGACAGGACAAAGAGCCTTGGGAAAAAAATATAAGGGAGCGAAAAGAGAGAAGTGTCTGTAATCCTCGAGTGCCTTGAAGAAAGAGCCTGATTAAGCCTGATTTATACTTCTCCTTCTGCGTTGGTGCGGAAACACGCAACGCCATTATGCATCGGCGTAAGGGGTCTCTGACGGGCTCACAGAGAGTGATGGAGACATGCCCAAAATTTTAAACATCCGTCGAAAGTGACGGAGACCGCAAGCTTGTCATTGGGCAGGACGCCGCTTCCTGTATATTCATCACCAGCACCGCTGTAGCTCTGTTAAAAAGTAAACAGATATTTAGCGGCAGACCAAGAACAGATTGAAGAACGCATCATGGGAAAGTCCGACAATTTGAACGTTTATTCACCAGTGAATGAAGGAGTACGGAGCAAACGTGGACGGCAACGACGGGAAACATGGGCTTAGAGGTGGGGACCGCATGAAGAGGTGAAGGAAAATGAAGGACAAATTTGTCTGTGTTATGAAGTCTCTGAAATATATAAACACATTAGTAAATACACTATTGTGGACTGGACGCATGAGTGTTATGGTGGCACAATACCACAGAACAGTGCTACGCCCTCTGTTGTTCTGGTGGGGAATTGCTTTGCAACACTCCGCTGCCTCTTTCCGACACTCCGTGTATGTCTCTCCGTTGCGGAGCTCACACAGAAGTATAAACCAGGCTGTGGTCTACATTTGGCATCAGGTGGTGGTGGTGTTTTTTATTTTATTTTGTGTTTAAAGTTGGTGTGTAATTTCCAGCCACTAGAGGGCAGTACATACATACCTTTCAGGGTAGTTTTACACCACATAACCCTGACAGCCACTAGTTTATAAAACATTACAGTAAATGTTACCTGTGGAGCAAAAATAATGCAACCTTGGCGTGACTCCTCAGACTTTGATTGTTCTTGAGGTAATTCCATAAGAGAATGCAATGGCAATTGTTTTCACGCGCTACGCTTCCGGATCTGCTTGGGTGCTTGCGCCTGCTGATGACGTCATCTTACTACGTCAATACCGCTCGGCCAAAATCTATTGCATCTCTTTTTCAAATCTATTCTTTTATGTATGATTTTGAAAAAGTTTAACGGTTTTGTAATTAAATTTGTGTTTCTTACTGCCTAAATGTTTTTAAACGAGGAAACATTACAGATCATACAAAAGTTGTATGAACAGCCAGTGATCTGGTGTGACGTCATCGACCGCCGCAGGACCCCAAGGAAACATGGCTTCCCCCAAAGAGGCCAGACCTGCATTTTATGTACTTAAGACCTGATTTTTATTGTCGTATGGTAAGAAGCCGCCAATATTTTCCTACAACTGGACATCATTTTATTCATTTTCAACGTTTTGATGGAAATTTCCAGAGACTGAAGGTAAAACCCACTGATTGTCTCTTTAAGAGACATAATGTTTTGAAATCAGTATTTTTTTTTATTGGCTGCTGCTTCGTTTGAATCGAATCTGCAGAAATTTATAAGATATTCCTACAAATAGCTGCCACTGCCTCAGCAATATGTAGCTCAGTGTTCGTCAAACAGACAGAATTATAGTAACTTAGCTAAGGTCGGTCAGCTGTAGAGGACACACACACACACACGCACACACACACACACACACACACACACACACACACACACACACACACACACACACACACACACACACACACACACACACACACACACACACACACACACACACACACACACACACACACACACAGGCACAGAATACTCTGCATTTGCCTTTTACAGCTCACTAGTTCATTTTGGTTAGTGATATTTTTCCAAATGACTCTTTGGAAGCTCCACCACATGCCCTGGATAGAAAAACACAAATCTTAGATAAAAAATAAATCAGAAAACACACAAAAAAATATATACAAGCCATTATCAAATGTTAACTCTTTATTTGAATAAGTAAAAAAGGTGCAGGTATCACAGATCTGTCTTGTTCTCATTGTTGCATGAAACGGACGTTTTTGTTCTCCTAACTTATATTTACATGTGGAATCTCCAAACTTTTTTTTGAGTCATGTACAGAATTTGCATCTAAACTGGTTTTTAAAACATTTATTAAAGTGCTTTTTTCCTTCTATTATAACAACACAAATGTCTTTACATAGTGATACTGTACAGGTCTGCGTGTGTGTTATGTTTCAGGCTACCTGCTTCCAAGCTGCACATCTGTGCAGGTGTGTCACAGAGGTTGTACAAGCAGTTCAATTAGTTCATTATTTTGTGTTGAAAGTACAATTGAAACTTGACATATACAAATAAATAGTAGTCATAGCCAGGGCTATTGCATGCAAACATCAGCAATTATGTTTCTTCAAGCAGTAATACATTTCATTACTGGTGGTGCATTAGAGCTGGGTGCAAAAGGAACTCTGAGTGTTTACTTACACAATTTCTAACAAGTGTATTTTTGCTGTGTGTGGTGATTTTAAAAAAAAGTCAAGATAACGTACTCTACATAATGTTAAATAAAAAACATGGTTGAAAAATCTGACCCGTGTATTGAAATGACAAGGGGGGGGGGGGGGGGGGGGGGGGGCAATAATAATATGAAACTCTACTCCTTGTCCATTTCCACATATTGTGAATGGTTATCTGGGGATTTGCTGTGAGTTTTACTCAGGTGGAGTTTGACTGCATGATTACTGGCAAATGTCCGACAGCAGAGCTTACATTTGAACTTAGAGTCCATGTCCTCCTCCGTGGTCAAAGCCTCAGGGACTCGGACACTCAGAGCCTTCAACACTTCGGGCTCCTCGAACTTGGTCTGGTGCTCTACCTGCATTTTGCACATGTCTTTGATTTGGAATCCAAGGTGGGATTCCAGGTGGGAAATGAATGTGGTTGGTGACCTAAACTGGGAAGCACAGTCATTACAATAGAAGACTGGGTGGCCCGTGTCCATGTTCTTCAGAAATTTGGTCCCTCCCGTTTTCCGAAGCTGGTATTTTACATTTGCTAACCAGTGGCTTATGGTGGTCATGGACAATCCGGTGAACTTGGAGATGTGCATCCTCTCCTGGGGGCCGAGGTCTGACAGCAGGTACTTTCCCTCTGATGTCTGGAAGAGGCTGGAGGCAAACTGAGCCTGCAAGATGAGAAGATGGCGAGGATTCCAGTTGGACTGTCTGCCTTTGCGCTTGTGGACCGAGTAGACCTCAGCAGACACGTCTTCGAAGCGTCGGACGTCTGATTCCAGTTTCATGGGGGCAAGCCTTGACGGTATGGCAGGTTTTGGTGTGGTGGCCTTAGGCAGAACTTTGACCATATCTGCAATGTCTGACAGAGCATATTTCTGTGGCATTGGTGCAGAGGGCTGCAGCAGCAAAGAGCTGGCCTTGCTGTGCTTAGATTTTGTTAGGTCTATTGGCTGGTCGTCGTTCACTAGTAGAAATGGGTTATCAGGCCTATTTCTTACAGGACTTCTGAGCATTAAAGCTGATTTCTCACTGCTCCGAGTAAAATCAGCAAAGATAGACTGTGCGTGTGCAGATATTTTATCTACTCTTGCATTATTGGGCTTGTTTGCTTTACCCAGATGATTGTTGAGAACTGACTGTAATGCACTAAGAGGGTTAACGCCAAGTATATCCAGAGTGTCACTGAGAGGCTCTGATGTAGTGCTGCGTCCATTGCTGGCAGCAGGGCTCGGCGTCTTGCCTCTGTCAGAGAAATCTGGGCTCAGCTTCCCTTTCATCGCGTCGCCCTCTTCATTCCCACAGTCTACATCAAGCTTTGAAGAGGAAGAGGAATCATCCTGACAATCGCTGTCATCATTCTCCAACTGATCAAACTTTATATTCTGACTTTCTTTACCATCGCTAATGCCAACCTTTTCTTTCTTTTTGTCCATGTTTTGATGCGGTCCCTGAGGAGCCTCGACTCCCGCGGCACCGTGGAATAACTTCCCCTTTGGGGCAATTGGCCTCAGCTTGTGGTTAAATGTCTGCTTTAGCTGAGCAGGAGGAGAAGCAGAGAGAGGGGCGTTTTTGATGATACCAGAGAGCTGGTAGGCAGCATGGATGCTCGGGTAGGCGCTCCAGCTTGGTGTCCCTGTTTGGGCTTTGTTGATGGCAGAGGCCACTGTATTGGCCAAGGATTTAAGGATGTCCCCTCCTCCACTCGCCCCTTGTTCAAGGTCCTCCTCACGGAGGTAAGGGTATTTAAAAGAGCCATTGTTCACTTTTTGATCTTCACTCTCTTGCTTGTCATCTTTTGTTTCATTCTCCTCTGTTTTGTCAGAAGTTCCATCCCCCTGGCCATCCTTCTCACCACTCGCAGGGGAGAGATTTTTCGTAGACATCTTTTCTCCTTCACTATCACTGGCAGCAGGCTCAGCTATGCTCTGTATCTTCTCTACGGCCAGGGGATCGAGCGTGAGCTGTTTGCCTTTTTTAGAAGCCGAGTTTGTGACTTTGATGAAGTGTCCAGTGACCATCATGTGTGTAGTGAGCTGCTGAAGGGTGTCATGGGAGCTTCCACACTCCATGCATTTGAGAATCTGAGACTTGCATGTCTCAAACTGCCAAGTGTAACTTGCACCATTCTGGTATCCGTAGCGATTGTTGTTAGCGTTTGAAAGGCTGGCGGTCCGTTGAGCCTCAGTGTATCCGGATACACCAGTGGTGGAGTCTGGGGAGCAAGGTCTTGTTGCTTCAAAGGCTCTTTTCTTAGCTGGTGGGAGCAGCTTAGGTGTGATGACTGGTATCGGCTCCTTTAAAGGCACTTTTTGGTAATGCTTGGTTTTAATCATATGGACGCTCAAATCCTGCAGTGAGTCAAATGAATGGCCGCAGAACATGCACTTCAAAACCTTCTGTGCATCCTCTTTCCCCTCCACATCATGCAAATTCCGTTTCCTAGATTTAGAAGACGAAGCAGAGGAGTTACTCTGTTTGTGGTTGTTGTCTTGGTAGTGACCAGTCTTGTTCATATGGACAGTCAGCTCTACTAGGGTGTCATATGCAGCGCTACAATCCTTACATCGGAAACGGCTTGCTCCGGTGAACACGGAGCCACAGGGCTTGGCGGTCTGCCTGTATAGGTGGACAGAGCTGAAAAGGTTAGGTTTGGATGCAGGTTTGGGGGAGAGCGTCTGCTGTAAGGTCTTTGAGAGTGCATCCTGGTGCCAGTCAAACTCGCTCTTGCTGCTTCCATTTGTGCTGTCACAGTTAGCTTTGTTGGCATTTTTTAAGTCCATCCCAATCCCCGTCCAGTAGGAATCAGACAGGAAGTTTGCATAGGCCGCCCTCATTTTTTCCAAGCTACTACCTGTCTCATCTTTATGTTTTGAGCCTCGACTTTCTTCATCCCTCTGACTCTCGGGCGGTGAGGAGGTTTTGAAGTCTGACAGTCTGTCACTGCTGTCGCTAAGGCGCGATTCCAGGTCTGCATCTTGATTTGAAAGGACACTAATTGGGGAATTCTGGTTGCTGTAGGTGTGGGTGCTCTTGTTGTCCAGGTCTCTGTCCTCGGACAGCTTGGGGCTGGTCTTCTCTGAGCACTCTTCCTCCGTCTGAGTGTCATTCTCACCATCTTCTTCAGTGATGGAATCTTGAAGAATAGCGTCTTCATCAGGCATGTACACTAGAAGAGATGGAGAAAGGAAAGCATTACATTAAAAACAACGTATGACACCTGATTAATACTTTTATAAAATAGTATATTTATATCACAGACACAGAAAAGCAAAGAGGTTTGAGACATTATTAGCGTCCGATGGATACTTGCATATATATATATATATATATATATATATATATATATATATATATATATATATATATATATATATATATATATATATATATACACACACACATATATATCTATGTGTTTATGTATTTATATATATATATATATATATATGTGTAAATTCTTATGGGTATGTGAGAATGGGTGGGAGGGAGACACGTGATGAGTTGAGGGAGTGGTCTGCTACAGGAACATTACACATTTTACACTGAGCACAATGCTTACAGCAAAACGATATTCAAACAAATTCTTGGTGTTTCATCACATCATGATCAAACCGAACCCAAAAGGAAATTAAAAGGCCCCAATTTTGATATTAAACCATAGCTGTAAAATTAGATTTAATATATTGAATTTAAAACCTCGTAAGATTAAGTTTATATGTGGTACACTTACACTTACAAGGGACAATACTTCTGATTCAAGGACTTTAAGGCTACTTTACAATTTTGATATTATTTTTGAAAACGGACACAGTTTTTAACTTCTGCTGCAAGTGCGGGGTGGGTGGAGGAGGAGGGTCTAAAGACGTTAGGTGGACCTGAGAGGAATCCTGTTTGGAGTACGCTGAGAGCCAAAACCTGCACCCACCAAAGACACCCAGTCAGTCACCTAATTCAGTTTTATCTAGGATTACATTGTACTATAGTATTGGCACAAAAAGTGGGTATGCACTGTATGCGACGAATTGGGGTGCCAGGCTGGAGGGGGCGCCAAAGCGATGATGCAAAACATACTTTTAGCCTGCATTTCCTGTGTTTAATAACAACTGTGGTTTTGTCCGTTTGTGTATCTGTTAATTATTTAAATAATAACAGAAAAGCACGACAGTGGTTAGGCTCCCCCTCCACTTCTGAGGTTGGTCTGAGGTATAAAACCTTGCCCTGGGCCGAAAGCCCTGCAGATATAGTTAGTTTCTATATTATCACCAACAACAAATAACAGCAGCTGGATTCTACTTGGTTCCTTAAATTGAGTCGTTCTGGACGCTCACATGTTCATCAGCAATCAGCGTCATTGCCAGCTGATTGGTTCTTTGGTAACTAGTGACATCAGTGCAGTTCTGGTACTGAGCAGCACGGATGCAGAGGCTTTCGCTGTAGTTGGTTCAAAATGGATTAATGGCAGGACAGGATAAATAATATAATACATAATATTATTACAACGCCATGAACTTGTGTAGATCCTGTGACTCAACGTTTTTTCTCAAATTGCACCAGACTGATGCTTTGAAATAGAGAATGTCCAAAATTTGCCCCCGGACCTCCCTAGAGTAGTTGAATACTTATTATGTGTTTCACCTCTGATCTTTTTCATGTCTGCTGTTTGGTGCTAAAATAACTCCACAATATTTCAAAGGCACTTAAAAAAGACAGTTAAAAAGATTGGGCTTGGGAAAGTGGTGTGTGTGTGTGTGTGTGTGTGTGTGTGTGTGTGTGTGTGTGTGTGTGTGTGTGTGTGTGTGTGTGTGTGTGTGTGTGTGTGTCAGTGGGGGCCTATTAAGTGCATACCCCTCCAAAAGTAGGAAGTTGCGCCCCTGATCTCTGGGATCTGTTCATGCTGATGAGTTTGTAGGCCTGTCTGAGTTAACGCCTTAAACATGAACACAATTTTTCTTTGACGCTGTTCGTTTTTAACGTGCGATTAAGGCTTCCAAACTTTCTAGACCTTGCTTGTGATGTAGTTTCAACAATATTCCCACCACAGTTTCAACCGTCTCTCCCATTTCTTAAAAAGTCCATCTCTGAAAAAAAGTGCCCGTCTCCCTCCTCTTCCCTAACTAGGCGCTGCATGTGCACACGGCACCCTGCACCACCGAGCTCTGCTCAACACCAACTGAACGGGAGGGAAACTCATTGTTGTCGATAAAAATCACAGCTAAGCATAATTTTACCTGCACTTGTTCACTACTGAAGCTACACTAAACTTCTAAAACATGTAAAAATCATCAGAACAGCAGGAAGAAACTTCAAAACAAAACATTTAGCTTGCATTTTGCTCAAAACATCCTCATCTTTTTTCATTTGACGACAATTTTTTGTGTTGCATTGTTTGGACCAAACCTATAAAACACACATTAAAATTACCTAAAAAATTGGATTTTTAAAAAAGTTTTGCACATTTTATATTCTTTATATGTCGTTCTGTACTGAAAATCTTTATTCTGCTGTCACAAATCTGCTTTTTGAGAATGCTCAAAAACAGTCTTTTTGATATTTATAAGCAGAAGAAAACAATATTTTGCGATAAATATTGTTACCGCACGTGCAATAAAGGTTTGATTACTACTGGGAGAAGACATGGGCACAACTGCTGCTGGTGCAACTGCACCATTTGATTCACGACGACCATTGACTTAATGACGTGTCAAAGGGTTTTCCAGCATCAATTTGAGATGTTTACTGGCCACTGAGTGACAAAAGGAAATCAATTAATCAGGAGTCTGTTAAGTGTTATTGCAAATGAGCGATTCCATGGTGATAATAGGTGCTTGAAAACTGTAAATAGAAATGTTTCGGATCAAGTCTCTACTTCCTCAAAGCTGTAAATCAGAGATCTGCAACCGGCAGCTTTGAGGCCAAAACCCTCTAAAGTAAATCAAAGTGACACAAACCTGACAGGAAACAGAAACCATCATTTCAGTACCGCATTTAAAGCTGGGGAATGTCATTTTATAGTTTTTAAAGTAAATAAAAATGCTCACATTTGGCTTTCTGACCTGGTCCTGTGACCTGAACTTGTACCTTTCTGAGCCGGATGACTCCAAATCACTTTTCACCCATTTCATTCACCTAATCGCAAACTGATGGCGATGTAGTCACAGCTGCCCTGGGGCACACTAACAGAAGCAAGGCTGGCAAAGGCACCATCGGTCCCTCTGACCACCTCCAGCTGGCAAGGAGGCTGAAGTGTCTTGCTCAAGGACATTAAGACAATAAACAGAGCCGAGGATTGAACCAAGAGGCCCCCCGGTTACAGTGCAAACTCCGAACCCCTGAGAAGGTACTCTTTCAGAATGCGTTCTGGCTTAGATCATTGACCCATAGATTTGTGTGTCCACAAGAGGGAGCTGTCAGATCCCAGCATGCACTACGGGGCGACGCCAGAAGAAGCCGGAAGTTTTCAACGGAGCTACGAAAATAAATAATGACTATATTTTACTTCTCAAAATTTTTTAAATTAATTATTAAATAAAAATAAGTAAACATTTTGGAAGTCTTTCTCCAAAACTCGCAATCGTGATCTACAAGGGCTCAGAACAGACAAGGTTTCTTTTGGACAGTTAAACGCTGAGGGTATTGTATCATTGTATTTTCGAGAATTATAACCAAACTTGTATTTAAATAAAATAAATAATAATGTCGATATTTGTTGTATACTGTGTTTACCATAGGCCAATATGGCACTAGTTTGAATGCTAACTCAAACTGCATTGAATTAATGTGAGTCTGTATACTCCCAGCTAAGCGTGGAAGAGGAGTGAGTGGAACAAAAATGGATTCATCTTTGGTTTATTGTGAGTATTGGAGCTAACGGTGTGATGAATCCGAATTTGTGGGTCTCGTAAACGCGGCAGGGAGCAAAACGAAAAGGTGATAAAACTCGATCCTGATGCGCTTAGCGTCGTAGTAATATTGCCGCAAGAGCCCCTCGCCTCTGACGGCTAAATGCGCGTCAGCCCCGCTAATCCCTTTGGAATGACTGTGCCCCCCCCCCCCCGAAATAGGGTGGTTGCGTTAGTGACGTATACTGTGCGCCGAGTGTCGGCCGGAAGGGATATGGAACATGGCTAACTGGACAGACGCGGAGACCATGGAGCTTGGCCGTGCGAGCGGACGAACAGATTAGTCGCCTTTTTACGAGGACGGTGAGAGACAGCCAGCTGTTCGACAGAGTGGTGAAAACACTGGCTGAGCGGGGCGTCAAGCAGGACAAAAAGCAGGTCACATCAAAGCTAAAGGTCCTGAAAAAAGAAATTTCATCAGTCTGACGTGTCTTCCGTCTGACACTGAATGCGCGACCCTGTACGTCATATGGGGGGGGGGCAGTGACCTCCCTTTATCCCGTCTTGGTTTGAGAGGTGCCTGATGGCAGTTTATTCTAGCTTCAGCTTTGCTACTATAAATGCCAAAACCCTCCCCAGGGAGCCGCGGCTAGTCCCGTTTTGCAAACGCTACGGTCCTGTAACAGCTAGCCTGGGAAAATGTTGGATTATTCTATTGCTGCTTGGCGACTATGCATTCGTGCATTACAAAGGAAACAAAAACGATCTGATACTTTGAGTTTCTGATTGGCTGACCTCTGATTAAGCCAGTTTTGACCAGTTTCACTCATGTTTTAGGGTATCTTCTGTTTTTGATAAAGTAACAAAACGGCACAACAGTAAAACAAGAAATGTTAGGGACGTGATTTTATTGACAGTGAAATTAAAAATAAGCACAAGCTGGTTGAGAAACTGTTTCAGTTCTAAGTGTTACAATTAGACAATTATACCAAATTCCAGAAGATAACTGACAATCTTTCACATCATTATATTTTCCCTGACAGACTCATGAAGAGCAATTGCTCCTTTCATTATGCATATGTTTGTTTTCTCAACTCTTGGAGCACAAACATTATTGCTTTAATTAACAGATAATTAAACAACAAAATTTCTAATTGACACGTTTCCCATCATCCAGCTAATGGAAACTCTGACTCGGGCAGGCTGTGCTTCCCACGAGCACGGCTGCAGACCACTCAAACACGCTTCCCATCAATAACATTTTTAGATTACTTAAACAAAACCACCTTTAATTGGACAATGCATCGACAAATCCACAAATATTATTTTTCAGACATCTTTTGAAGGTGACCTGCAGGAAATGCAGTTTGTCAGGTTTGTCACATATCTGAGATATTTTCCACCTCAGTCTTGTAGGAAAACACGCATTTTGGGAGAGACGCGGCAGATGTGCACCCTGTTAAATATGAATAGGACATAACTGCTCCATCCAGGCACTTGTGCACTTCATGTGGTTAATATTTCTTTTCTGAATAGAAGGCACTTCCACAAAGGGGTGGCTGTGGCCGAGCACTCAGGCGTCCCACACTGGGCAGCGCAAAGAGCGTCTTCATCATCATCATCATCATCTTCTGAAAATAAGACTTTTTTTTTCTATCAATATTTCACAAGTGCCTCAAGAGAAACCCCAAAGATGAACTGCTTTCCTGTTAATGGACAGGGATGGAGAAGGGAATCGGACTTTCAAAAGAAACCCAAAGAACAGAGCTCCATGAACAACACACACATTCACACACACACACACACACACACGTCAGGAGCCCAAATGCAGTGTGACCTTGATCCACAGCAGAGGGATGTTTTGATTGGCCAGCTGAGATCAGCGTTGGCGCCCAAAACACCCTTGATGCTAAGGGAGAGAGTCGTCAAGAGCACAGAGGTATGTTTTATTTATACTTTTCTCTATAGAGTATTCATAGTGAAGGAGAACAGAAATAGCTGTGACAAGCTCTCAGTCGATGTCTTCTCGCTTCAAAGTTATTACTTAAACTGAAGGATGATGGAAATGTTCACCGAAGCTGGGAGAGGTCCTGCTCGATGGTGGCCAAACTGAACTAGCTGCAATGCCCCACACGAATGAAGTCCTACATTTCTGATATGTCCTACAGCCAGTAGCTCATTGGGTGATAAACTACCAACATTACTCATGGAGGAACTGTTTTAAATGTCTCACATTTACACAAGTCCTCGGGTTCCTCATGCGAGTCCCCAGACGTCAGGATCTCATCTCAAACCTGCCTCAACCCTTTCTCAGTTTTCTTTCCATAAATGAGAAAGAGCAGGAATCCCTTGACTAATATTAACATGTACCTTGTTATTGTAGGTTGTAGTGAGCTCTGGGTGCTAGATGTACTGAAGAGTCCTCCATGTGACCCACACATATTTATAACATCTCAGAAAGTGTTGTATGTACCGATTCAGATGATTCAAACCAATTATTTGTTCATTTGATTAGAATTTTGTCTACAACTAGTTTCCACTAGTCATGCCTTCAAAAGGACTACCAAAAATGAACACTAATGATGGGAGAAGTTAGATTTGACAGTGGTTAAAGGGAATCGTTGCCGTTTAGTCTTGCTTTTAGCGACCCCTAGTGCCTGTTTTAATTCACTGTTGTAAAACCGAAACTGAAACTCTCCTCCTCGCTGGGCATTCTTCTTTTTAACACCTTAATCTACCTGCTGAAATGTCTTCTCAGCCTTCATTAGCTCCTACAGGAGTGGCTTATCTGTAAATCAAACAAATCAGCTGTGTTCACAATCTAAAACATGTAGGAACCGCGTCGCTGAGCTCTTGTGATTCAGAAAAGTCCTGATGTTGGCGCTTGTTTGACTCCTAATGGGGTTGGATGTTCTTTTAATTTTTTTAGCTTCATCAGATAAATGTTTTCTTTGTTGTTTCTTGCTTTGTTTAACAAATGTTAAACAGGTATAGCTCGTCTGTCCTGAGGTTCAAACACGGATTGAAGTAAAGCGTGACTCTGAGACTTCAGGTGAGCGGTCCGGAGAGGCTGAAGTGTGGTATTCCGGCCACAAGAGGCAGAGAGGGCTGAGCGACTTTTCATTAATACCGTAAAGGGTCCACACTGGCTCAAGAAATTTATTTGCAAATATGAAAAAGTTGCATAGTATGCCTTTAAGATGAACCCCGTCATTCTTTTATGATGAGGCTAATTCCAGGGTAGACTGTATCTTATATATAAATCTTACTAATAAAAGCCATTCAGTTTCACATGTAAGTGAGATACTTTTACAGAGAAGGGTACCATTTCCTGGAAATAGTCACTCACACAGAGTCGAGTCAGTAAAAATGTGAAGGTTTGTCCTTATCTTGGTGTTTGAGGTTGGAATTGACCGAGATTAACAGCTGCCCTTCCTGTTGTTCTGTGCCTTTCTATCAGACGCCCTAAGTAGGAGACATCCAGAGGCACCAATTAACCTTCTGGAGGGGATCGCTCCGAGAAGCCCACACGTCTGCCTGTGCTTCTCACACCATTTGTAACAATGCTTTGCCAGCTTTTGATCTACCCCACAGCGCCGCAGCAATTCCCTGTTGCATTGCTCACTAGCACAGGAGCAGATTCAAAGACTGAGGAAAGATCACACACACAAGATCATGACTGGATGCAGCAACGAAACAACCAGTAACAGCCCTGTTTGACGTGCTAAAATGGGTGGGTGGTCTTGCAAAGCAGAAGTGAGCAGCCACTGCATCTGTCTGCTGTAAGAAAGACTAGGAAAATCCTGCTTTGAAAGCAAGGCCAAGTTAGAACGCTCATGTCGACTGGCCACAGAAAACAAGGAGCTGGCATGCTTGCCTGAGATTTAGCATGTCATAAACTGCTGTAAAGCCTCCAATCTGTGTCATGACAAATTTATATCTTCAGACAGAGATATGCAAAGGTCAAAAAACCTGAGGTGTCTATCATAAATCAGACTCTTGAAGTGTTTATAACCTTTATCCATTAGAACAGACTCTTGGCATAGCAACGCCTGGATTTACAGAAGCAGCAGCTTGTTTCTGATCCAAAAGACTTTTTCTGCATCCAGAGAGACCAGCTAACTGCATAAAAATCACAGATTCATGGCAGGATTTCCATCTGGACGGGTGCTAAAAAGCTTACATGAGAACATATTTATGTCCAAAGCATCAGTATCTTTATAGACTCCAATCCCCTCTTCTTCATCTGCTCAAATTGTGCCGATCATTGTTGACGAGTGTGTGACAGCTGTAAGACGGCTTTCTGTCTCCAACATTAGGATCCCAGAAGAAAGCTTTGTAATGGTGAGAACATAAACATTTATCCACTGGAAGGTCAACATTTCCTTCGTTAATCTGACAAGCTGCAGAGAGTTAGCAGTCTGACGAGTTTAGCTAACGGACAGCTGCAATCCCCATCGCAGGACTCTGAGGTAACACTATCTTCAGAGGAGATTGGGTAATTCATAGGTGCCAGTGACAGGTCTGCACATCTGGGCCACTTTCCCCACCGCTCTCCGGTTGTCTCAGGCTACAGTTTTTGCTGCTTGCAAATCAATATCTCTTTTTACTTCTCATTGATTGCCTAGCGGTGGGACCAACCTAAGCAGGACTGTTATGACATTTCTAGATTTCCCCCTGTCCTTGGAACAATCAATTACACGAGCATGGCAATCAAAACCTCTTTGCAAAATGAACCTGCTCCATGACATTTTCATCTCCTGGATTTATGCCATGAGTTTCTTTCTCCAGAAAGAAAAAAAGAGAAAGGAAAATAAAAAATAAAAAGGGAGAGGAGGCCTGCAGGATAAACGGAGCAGGTCAGGATTATTGAATCTACTCTCCAGGCTGGCCGTCCGCAGCTGAAAAGGAAAAGAAAACTGGAAACGGTCTGTTACTGCTGTGGTGGTGATGATGAGACAATGACCAAACAACAGGGGCCACGGCTGACTGGACATCGTGGAGAGCTAGGACGGGTCTACAGTGGTGGAGGGACTAAAACGTGATTCTCTTGATACTCTTTGGCCCACGTCTTCCAACACATTCTGATAAAGTGAAGGCAAAATATTCCATTCATGTGCCGCCATGCTTTACTGTTGGAACCAAAGTCTGATAATCCAGGACTTGGGACTAAGGCTCACCCTCCCACCCCCTAACAAAATCAAATATAAAACATGTACTGGTTCCGGACACAACTATGTGAATCAATACAAGTCAACACCTGAAAATAATGTTCAGTAGTTTGTTTTGTTTACATGGAAGTGGGCGGGATTTAAAATGTAGATTGCAACCAGCCACCCGGGGTTAAAACCCTTTCCCTCTCAGATTAAAGCCTTACGTTTAGTTCTGCTATGTCCATGGGTGATAGTAAGAAAAATAAATCAAGGGGTAACATGTCTGTTCTTTATGCTATTGTGGCATTATAAACAGGCAGTGACATGATCATTCCAATTTCCAAACCACGTTCATTTGATTTCAGAAATTAAAGTTTATTTCAATATTACACAATAGCATTTATGGAAAAGAGATCTTTTTTATTTTCTTAATTTAAAAAAAATGGCTGAAAATAATTGGACATACAATCATTGAAATAATCTAGCATTGGCAGTTAATTGTTAACCTAAAGACGTTTCGTTAATTAAAATAAAAACCCTTAACATGTCCTAGATTTAGGACAGGACACAACCCGTCCTAGGCAGATGATAATGCTGTGTACTGTAGGAAGGATTCAATGGTATTAATTAGGGATGCCAGAATATATAGATATGGCAATATTTCATATGTTTCCCTGCGATATTATATCGATATTTAAAACTCTTTGCCATATACACCACCTCACTGGGTGAGATCATTCGATCACATGGCTTCTCCTACCACTGCTATGCAGACGACACCCAGCTCTACCTGTCATTTCCACCAGACGACCACACTGTCTCTGCACGAATATCAGACTGTCTCTCTGACATATCAAAATGGATGAAATCCCACCATCTCCAACTCAACCTCTCTAAAACTGACCTACTTGTCATCCCAGCAAAACCATCCATACAGCACAATATCTCAATCCGAAATCACTTCCTATCTCTGGCTCCTTCAAAGGCAGTTCGAAATCTGGGTGTTGTGATTGATGAATACCTGAACTTTAAATATCATGTTGCCTCTGTTGCTCGTTCATGCCGCTTTGCGCTGTATAACATACGAAAGATCAGACCATACCTAACACAACATGCCACCCAGCTCCCTACTGTCATCTCCCGCCTCCATTACTGCAATGCCCTTCTAACTGGTCTTCCAGGCTGTACTGTGAGACCTCTTCAAATGGTCCAGAACGCAGCGGTGCGTCTGGTCTTCAATCAGCCAAAAAGAGCACACGTCACCCCTCTGTTCATTGAGCTCCACTGGCTACCGCTAGCAGCACGCATCAAATTCAAATTGCTAACACTAGCATACAAAGTCCGTGATGGTACGGCTCCCATCTACCTGAATCCTCTTGCAAAGGCTTACGTCTCGGCCCGGCCGCTCCGGTCATCACAGGATCGTCGGCTAGCAGTGCCTACACCACGCTCAGGACAATCCAGACTCTTCTCATGCATCGTTCCACAAATGTAGAATGACCTTCCAAGCACTACCAGAACTGCGGCTTCCTTTTCAATTTTCAAGAAACTCCTGAAGACCCTGCTCTTCAGAGAGCATCTTCTTAACTAGCACCCTCCCTGCACCCGTCCCCCTCTCTACTGTCCACTCCTTGTTCCCTACTCTCCATTATTGATGTCAATGTTGTTGTTGTTATTGTTGTTGTTAGCCTCAAGGGCAACATGCCGATTATCACTTGTAAGTCGCTTTGGACAAAAGCGTCTGCTAAATACATAAACATAAACATAAACATAAACAAAAGTCGTGTATCAAAGTTTTGGAAGAATTTACATGCAAACATGTGTGTATTTTCTTTTATTTTGGTGCAATTCAAATGCCGGCCACTAGTTGGCTGCAGTGTGCAATGGGTTTTATTTCCACCACTGAAATGTAAATCCCTTTATTATGGTTCAGATACCTCATGTTAAACATGTTAAATATCAGTTTGTTGAATTTTCCTACAACAAATTCAGTCCAAAAAAAATTGCTGGCTGAATTTATCGCAATATATCGTGATATATTGTATCGTCATCCCTGTATCGTGACACGTATCGTATCGCCTACATGTAACCATTACACATCCCTATCTTAATATAAAAACAAGTACTTAGCAGCAGTGCTTGTCTGTCATTACAAGTGAGTGTGAAACGTCAGTCATAAAGAAGTTGGTGTTCAAAACAGAAATCCAAAGAAAGTTGTGTGTGTGTGTGTGTGTGTGTGTGTGTGTGTGTGTGTGTGTGTGTGTGTGTGATGTTATAAAATAGAGTCACCCTGATGTGATTTCATCTGTGAGCTATCATTAGAATGAGAAGCACACACCACAAGGTTTAATATTTGACAGTGATATCTGACTAACTCAGCGAGAAGTGCACGTCGTGATCAAAAGGGAGACATTGTCAGACATCCTGATGATCGCCTTGATGGCACATCTGAAGTTAATTCTGAACTGAAACAGGAGAAACGGTGGAGACCTAATTCGGAGCCCCGGAGCCATCTGTAAACACCTCTCTCTTCATTGTTCCCCGTCAGGAAGCAGGCTCCAGAGCCCAAGGACACTGCAGCGAGAAGACAGAAGCATCTCGCTCAGGCTGCTGCTCTCTTTGATGAAATTTGTCTGCAGGTTAATTGACATCATTGAGGGATTATTTTTTACTTGCATAAGTGCATATCCTTTCCTTCAAAGCTAAATTGTTGTAATGATGCACTTCAAAACTGAGTCTGAACCAGAGTGGATTCAGTTTATTAAAAGCACTCTGGTATACGTTCTAGTAAAAACAACAAAATGAAAAGATGAGATCATGTGAAATGGGTTTAAAAGCAGCCATGAACTCCCAGGAAGTGGTCCTGTTGGATCTTTTTGAGGCTACATGAGACGAAAACACTCTCCGAGTTAATTTTTGTATGCATGAAGGAGATGTTACTTAAAGCGCATTACGTACTTCACTAAACACAAGCTATTCATGCAGATAAATGCCTTGCTTTCATACACCCTCAACTTTAATATTTAATGCTTTAATATAATCAAATAGAAACTTGCAGCTCAAATGGAATAAAACGGAGGGACACGTGGACAACTTGAGGACAGATTGTGAACACAACAAATGGCACAATGTGCTCAGACGGACCTGGAGCCAGATTAATATGATAGCAAATATGACACCATATCCTGCCATCTGGCTGTTCATTTGGGCAAAAATGATCACAATAATTATGGCAATTAATCAAAAGTGTTTTCACAACCAACATTCTGTTAACTAAAAACACAGAGAACCCTGGAATACACAATGAACACAGCCATTAAGCCTGCTGACTTTGACTCGTTTGGGAGCATCTTTAAGCAACAAAAGGTGGGACTTTCTAACAGATGGTGATGGTGGTATTTACAGAGCCGCATCAGAGTGCACCGGCCTCTTATACGTGATGTCAGAGAGCCACGCTGCTCCATTTGATGCCTGCTACAAGCTTCTGCTTCTAACAGGCATCAGTCGGCCCTCAGCCTAATTGGAAGTGAGCGGTGGGAGAGCGCAGCGATCTGCACTCTAGAACCTAAGTCATCACTTTTAATGTTCCAGCGCCACCACATCACACCCAGTTTCCTTGTGCCGCTTCTCACCGGAGGGACCGTTGTCGGCAGGAAGACCGTGATGTGTCTCCAAACATCCCGACTCGTCTCAAACACTTTTATGTTAACAGGACTTGGGTGAGACCGTTCTTCAGCGAGACGCTTTTAAAAGAGGCGTTAACCTGAGGTTTTTACAATACTTTATTATCTCCAGTGGTATCTCCACTTCTGGGCACAGAACTACAGGTAAAATGATCAATCTACCTGACCAAAGCAGTTAATCAGCCACATCAGTTCAAGCAGGGAAATAAAAGGAGTAGCAGCTTCCACAACCAGCAAAGTAAGAAAGTTCTTATGCAGTGGGACATGCGCAGTGGTGCAGTGGTTAGAGCTGTTGCCTTGCAGCAAGAGGGTCCTGGGTTCGCTTCCCAGCCTGGGATCTTTCTGCATGGAGTTTGCATGTTCTCCCTGTGCATGCGTGGGTTCTCTCCGGGTGCTCCGGCTTCCTCCCACAGTCCAAAAACATGACTGTTGATTGGTCTGTCTAAATTGTCCTTAAGTGTGTGTGTGTGTGTGTGTGTGTGTGTGTGTGTGTAAGTGTGTGTGTGATTGTTTGTCCTGTGTGTCTGTGTTGCCCTGCGATGGACTGGCTCTCTGTCCAGGGTGTACCCCGCCTGAATGCCCATTGACTGGGGGGATGTATGGATATATATATATATATATATATATATATATATATATATATATATATATATATATATATATATATATATATATATATATATATATATATATATATATATATATATATATATATATATGTAATAATATGATTATTTGGTAATCAGGATATTTTGTTTGTATTCATAAGTATGCAAAGAATTTTCATAATTAATATGCTCTGAAGCAACTTTCCTCGTGGGGTCAAACCCATTAGGACAGTGGGAGGGTTAATATAAAAACGCTTTTAGTGGATTTGAAACTTTGTTTTTAAATCTTTAAAACCGTGAAATACTTTTTTCCTCTTTACCCAACACCTTTCCTGCCAAAGACAGGAAGTGGTGCGTTCTGTTTAGTAAAATCTTGGGTATTGAACAAATACCGACTACCAGAACAGAGAATGCAACACTTGTGTAAGATTTCACATCAATGGAAGCACCAACCATCACTCGCTGTCTAGAAACAAACGTTCGCTACGTGTCACTAAAACCTGCCGGGACCACGGGGGGAGATAACACGACGGCTAATTATGTAGCTAACATCAACTAGTCGGGTGTCCAGTTTTAGTTCTCACAGCTGAAAACAGCAGAGCAGAACAATTAGAGCTTTACTTCAGTGAAACTCTCTAAATGATAGCTGTATCAATTCTACAGTCGCACATCCTGCAGCTTTTTGTATATCCATTAAAAAATAAATAACTGTTCAACATCCTGCTGGCTCTGTGTTGTGTTAGCAACTGTTGGTGTGTGTGTGTGTGTGTGTGTGTGTGTGTGTGTGTGTGTGTGTGTGTGTGTGTGTGTGTGTGTGTGTGTGAGAGAGAGAGAGAAGGAACAAACTGACTCTGTGTTTGTGCCTCAGCACTGAAGAAACAACACCAATATTAAAGCATCATTCATTAGTTTTAGCAGCCGTAGTAAAGGTTCATGTACTTTTGTATAATAA
>SSNQ01034139.1:156054-193554 GCA_006942095.1 Nothobranchius kuhntae | reverse complement strand
TCCCCAGAGGAGGCACATAAAGCGTTGCAAGAGATTGACAGTGGCTCCATTGAGCCAATTATTTGTGTTCATGAGACCTGTTTCTATTAAAACTGGTTAAAGACGCTCATTGTTGGGATGTCTGACTTAAACTGCTGCTGGAATTTACAGAAAACCAACAGCAGTTAATGGCAAGGCTACCCACTTAATGGTGCTTTTACTGCATGAAATAATCACAGCCGCAATGCTGTTTCCATTACGCGTTAAAGTTGGACTTGGTACTTTTCAGGCGTCAAAAGCAAATTATCCCCACGTCTATAAAGAAAGAAACACAGGAAACCGTATGCAGTGTGCCATGTGTGTGTGTGGTTAATGCAGCGTCACAAGAATCCAAACGGTCAAAGTCGGTGCAACAAACATATTTCCTTTATCGCTGTTTAGCTCACAAATCTGCCCCTGTGACTTTTCACAGGTGTTCAGTGGTAGCGGAGGAGGAGTAGGCGCCCTCCTGCAAGATGAGTGCAGATCCCTTTTTTATTCATTGCATGGGAGAAGGTGGTTAATTTATTGAAAAGAAGGTAGGCGGACGAAGCAGCCAAACGGAACTGATACCACATGGCTGTAGGTTGAGCACTGGGGGGGGCAGGAGAGGAAGAGGGGGAGAAAGGAGGCCGAGGGAGGCGGAGACCAGAGCGACAGAGGAACGGTTAATGGAAATGAGTGACAGGCTTTCAGAATGATTTACAACGGGTGGCGCTGCGGCAGAGCCGGCGCTTGATGGATGATCCTGAAAGACGGAGACGAACCATAAATCATGTCTTTGAATCATTGACAGAGATAAAGGAGGGGGAGAAAAAGCAATGGCATTGACGTTCATTCTTCCAATAATGTACATTGACGAGTTACACTACGGAGCCTTAATTAAAAAGTGAACATGGGTCTTCTCCCTCTCTCGGCTCCCCTCTCCTCCTCCTCCCTGCCGGCTATGCTCCTCCATCTCTCACTTCTCTCTATTGTGATATCAGTGGTAATTAAAGATGCAGCGTCCCCGGTCCATGTCCCACAGCCACTTCCTCCAGCTTCCAGTGGCAGCCAGATTAGATAAATCCTCTGCTAAAAGATAATGTCACCCCTCAACAATATCAGAGAGGGTTTGGCTCGTTTGTTTCTACATCTGTACACACACACACACACACACACACACACACACACACGCGCGCACACACACACGGAACTGAGATGAAGGAGGGCTGTTTTTTTGCATAACAAGAAAGGAAAACCCTCACAGATACTTCTTGGTTTTGACCTACAACTGCATTCAGGCATATATGACTTCTGAATGCACCCTCCCAATATCTCACTCTTAAAAAAATGGCGCTGCTTTGCCTTGAGTGCAGATGGCACTTTGATAAGCAGGAGGAGCCCTGCAGGAGCACAGAAGCGGATTGAGTGGCATTCCACATCAGCGGTGCTCCCTTAAAGTGCACAAAATAGAGCAATGAGGTGAAAGTAATCCTAAACATCTGTCTCATGTGTTCTACACGCATAGCCTGTTTGTTCAAGTTCTAGGAAAAAACATTAGCAGGAGAGTGGAGGGGGTGCAGAGAGGAGGATATATCAATTCATGCACTAGTTCTCCAAAGGGATTGAGCAGGGCCTCTGTTGTCTGTTCTCTCTCTACTCGGGCAAACAGAACAGAGAAGGCTGCCCACCTAACGCAAATATCTGCTTTCATGACTGTGATCGGCATCACAAATAATACCATCGTCAAGCAGGGTTCTCCAACTCTGGTGCAAGTGATCTGCAGGACCCCGTACAACTCATATGAGGGGCTCCAAAGACGACCATTTACTAAAAGGTGAAACAGAAAATATTTAGTAAAACCAACATCCTCGTGACTAGTTGAGCAGCACCAGCGTAGTGTATTTACCTGCTATAGAAGTGTGAGAATTATTGACTTGCTGCCTTTCCACAGGATGCGTAAGTGGTGCGTAACGTAATGAATGCCACGTTTTCTGTTTATTCATTTACTTTGTTTTAGTTTAGTTTCTTTCTGCCAGCTTCGTTCAGGTTGCTTGTGCCGTACTTATTTAGTGTTTGTTATCGTGGGCGACAGTGGCACAGGAGTTAGGTGCTCCCCTCGTCATCGGAAGGTTGCAGGTTTGAGCCCCACTTAGTTTGTCGCTGTCGTTGTGTCTTTGGGCAAGACATTAATCCACCTTGCCTGCTGGTGGTGGTCGGAGGGACCGGTGGCGCCAGTGCTCGGCAGCCTCGCCTCTGTCAGTGCGCCCCAGGGCGCTACATCCAAATACGGGTCATTTACCGTTTGGTTTGTTTATCCGACTCAGCTATCTTGTTCTTCTTTACTTGTTCAAAGCTAGGAGGACCTAACTGAAAACAACTCAGCAAGTATTTTTTTTAATTATCCTATTTAAAGTAACAGTAAACAGTTTTTTAAACTTTAAGCTAGAGCTTTATCGTTCATCTCAGTGATTGTTGGGTTAGAAACTCAGATGTGACATCACTCTGTCGCCTTCTACTGACCAAAAGCTGCACTTGATAGTTTTGTGGAGCTAATAGGTGTCCTAGGGGGTGCTCTTTACCTGTTTTACAGCTGTTAGATGTTATGCTAGCGGTTAGCATTTTCACTTTACTGATCATCATTAAAAAGCACAAGAAATAAAAGAAGAAATGTACTTTTTCTGTTGGCATCATGGTGGAGCCTGGAAATAAAAGTAAGAGAGTAATGTCTTTGGAGGTGAAGCTAAAGAGCTAAAGCCAGAGTCAACATCAGCGCGGCCTACGCTAGTTTGAGAAAGCTAAAGGAGACTACAAAATCATGGACTGATGGTGGCCTAACTTTGTTGCTACTGGACTTGTAAGTAAACATATTTTTGTCCAACAGTGTGAATCTTTTAAGTTTGTGGTTTATTTTAGTGTTAGTTGGCTCATGTTAGTGTTAGCTCCTCGTTGGTGCTACAGCAGGCTGCAGCAGGGTTAGGGTTAGGTGTGGATTAGTTTTCAACCAGTAGGGAGGAGTAGAAGTAAACTGCTCACTGTTACTTGAAATATGTGTGAATAAATAAATAAATAAATAAAAACAAATACTTTAGACGGCATCCTTCTACCAGAGTTATATGTAAAAGCCAAAACCGAACCCTGATGCCTACCGCCTTTAAGGTTCATTCAAGCCAGGCATGAAAAATGCAAGCTTGTACTACAGTACTTTGATTTCTGCTACAACAGTTAGTAAAGTTTTTGTATTCTCTGAGGCGGTATTACGGCCCCTAATTTACACAATTCAACTGAACACATTTTTGAGTGAAAAGTGTACTTTAAGACTCTTCTTCGTCTGCCATTCCTGCAGCTGTAGCTTTTCTTTTTGTAATGCAAAGTCTACAGTTTCAGAGGACTGTAAAGCTTTTCAGAATAAAGAGAAACTGCAGTGCTGATTGCATGATTTGTTCTCCACTTTGTTCCATGTAAAGCAAACATTAACTTGTCTGTTGTACTTTTAATCTAAAAGGATAAGATTACAAATGTAGTGGAAACACCTAAAATACAGTAATATGACAACATGGTAGGCCATTTAATGGTGCCATAAGGGAGCCACATCTAAGTATTTCTAGTTACTACAACCCAGTTTTTATTATGACGTGGTAAAGTTGCTGGATGCCTCATGGGAGCTCGTCCTGGTTGGACTTGATCGGTCCTGCTGAAGGTCTGAGCAGGGCCATCGGTCAGCCACATATAAAGGTGCCAAAAACTGTCATTACTTCCCAGGGCTGGGTACAGAAACTCAGTACCTGTTTAGGACCCACCGAAAACATTTGGTAGGCTAAAAAAAGACTTTGCTGGTGCTGTGCTTGTTGTTGAACTGCACAGCTCTGTTCCTTCAGTATAGCTGCATGTCACGCGACTAGGGTTCTCACTAATGGGCTCGACACACGGGAGGCGACATCGCCTCTCCTCCATTCAATTTCAATGAGACATGCGCAACAAAGTGATAATCGCGGGTCTCCCTCCTACCAAGCACAGGCGACCCAGCGACGCGATCCCAGAAAGTTGAAATATTTTCAACTTTTCATCGCTGTCGCTCGGACGAGGACCAATCAACGTAGGTTTCATTCACTGACCAATGAGTGGACAGGATGCTCCGTACATCTCCGAGCAAACATGGAGGAGAAGTTGATTATTATTATGTTTTATAGTAAAATCAAAAGTAAGATTTCACATAACTCTAGCAGCACCTTGTGAAACATCATATCTACCACTTTATTAACTCTGAACCGCTTAAATAACCTTAATTCCCTCCAACCTGACACAGCCAAACAAAACAACGGACGTTTCGATTTCGCCATGGAACAGAACGCGTAGACGGCTTTGCCGCTGGCCGCTGCCGCTGCCGCTGGTCGCCTCCCGTGTGTCAGGTAATAAAAGCGACAGCGACAAATTTTGCTGATCGCGGTCGTTTGTCACCTCTCCTCCATTCATTTTCAATGAGACATGCGCGACAAAGCGATAATCGCGGGTCTCCCTCCTACCAAGCGAAACGCGAAAAACGTACGTGTGAAATTTTGCGCTCGTGCACGTGTCGTGCACAGGCGACCCAGCGACGCGATCCCAGAAAGTTGAAATATTTTCTACTTTTCATCGCTGTCGCTCGGACGAGGACCAATCAACGGAGGTTTCATTCACTGACCAATGAGCGGGCAGGATGCTCCGTACATCTCCGAGGGAGAAGTTGATTATTATTATGTTTAATATAGTAAAATCAGAAGTAAGATTTCACATAACTCTAGCAGCACCTTGTGAAACATCATATTAACTCTGAACCGCTTAAATAACATTAATTCCCTCCAACCTGACAGCCAATCAAAACAAAGGAAGTTTCGATTTTGCCATGGAACAGAACGCGTAGACGGCTTTGCCGCTCGCCGCTGCCGCGGGTCGCCTCCCGTGTGTCAGGTAATGAAAGCGGCAGCGACGAATTTCGCTGATCGCGGTCGTTTGTCGCCTCCCGTGTGTCGAGCCCCTACACAAAGCCCCGCCTCATATTTAAAACAACACTCCTCCAAGTTGGTGGACTAAAAAAAATGCCCACAAAATAAAAGGGTTTGGCTGGATTTTGTGAAAGCTTGGGGCAACATCTATGACGAGATTTAAAATGGAGATACCAGCAGTTTAATAAAGCAGCTCATCGTCTTTGGCTGCAAAAACAAAAACCAGAATCAACCTTCGTCCTCCACCGCAACAGCAACACTGCAGGCTTCGGGCTCAGGCTAATGTTTACCATGTCCAGTTTTTATACTTATTTATATTGTATGTTTGTTAAATTGGTTTATTTGGGTTCTAAACAGTTCTAAACTACTTTATTTTTATACAGATATTTAAACAGCTTCTCCTAAAGAAATATGTTTGTTGTTGTTGTTGTTGTATTTTTTGCTTAGTTTAACAGACAAAAAGAAAACATTGAAGTATTTTTTTTTCTCTTAAAATTAGACTTAAAATTATCTGTACCCAAAAATTTCATTCAGGTACCAAGAACCCGGTATCATTAAAGTACTGGTATTGAAAATAACTAACTGTACCGAGCCCTATTGCTTCCACCGCTCCCCAGCAGCGAGAGGACGCCCTGACGAGCCGAAACAGGAAACAAACACACGATGATCGCCCAGAGCCGAAACGCCGTAGAGAAAATTTTGGTCCAGAAAAATCCCACAACTGTGTGTGTGTGCGTGCTCACACGTGTGTGCAGCATGTTTATGAATGATTCATGCTGCAGAGCAACACAAAGCCGGCGCTCAGGCTTTGCATGATTCGAGAGCCATTTTCATCTGAAGGCTGGAAATTGTTCATATCATGTTTGATCGCATCCTCGCATCAAAACACAGTTTGATGGACAAGGGAAATAATTACTTGTCATTCATGTGTCCGGGGTTTCTCTTCTCACCTCTTTTGTTGCTGTTAAACATGTTCCTCTGTTAAACACTTTTCCTTCGCCCCCCCAGCTGCAAAACAATCCCAACTCAACTTTAAAAGTCGAACCACGAGACGAAAAAACAACAATTTCTGTCAAATTACCGAAGAAGAAAGTATATCTGTTAACTTTTGTGAGAAGCGACTTTCTCAGCTGAATGAATTAAACACATAATGAACTTCTTGGAGTCCCCGCTGTTAGCGGACAATAGCGCTCGTTGATCTTAAATGGTCTTAAAAGATGATCCATAAAGTAATGAAGCCAGCTCTGCTGCTGGCTCGACGCCCGAACGGGACATAATCAAAGCCACGGGGGACACGCTGGAGCTACTGTTACCACACAATACCCCGCCCCACTTCCCCACTGAATGCTCTGTGAAGAGTCAAATCTGTTTGTCATTACGCTCTGGATTGTGAATATTCAAAATTCACTGCACGTGTTTCACGGCTGTCAGCTGGGAGCAGAAGGACCGATTCGGACCTGCTGGGTCTTTTGGAGGAGCAGCACGCAGTGTCCAAGGCCCACCCTCGTCCTGACTCATCTGCCCGGACCACCCTGCTCGCTGCGCTGCACTCCGTGACAGGACGATGCTGCTCAGTCCTTGGACACGTCGTATTGTTTTTCTTGGACCACGGTGAAAGCAAATAGCAGCTAAAGGGCCCCGGTGCTCGCAGTAAAAAACCAAAAACCCATGCAGTCGTTCATCAAAGCCAAGACAAGTCGCTGCTCCCCCATCAACCCACCCCACCCCCCCACCACCCTCAAGGCACGGCTATCCCCACCATCCCCCACGCTAGGTTTTAACTAGGACTCCAAATAATTCCAGAAATGACAAATGATACTTATATCTCTGCGCCTGTGCCGAATCAATAAGCATGCAGAACAACTATCCATCTTGAGAGGTATCGACAGACGTGACCCGACATCAGTGGAGAGGCACTTGGTGGCTTTATTCTGGGGCTGCGATGGGAGGGACCGAGAGGGTGAAACAACATGTTCGTTTCTGAATTACAATAAACCGCCCACCGGTGTTCAGCGTCCAAAATCTGGTGTGTAGGCGCAGCATTCGGAGGCGTTTTCCTGAAAACATAGATCATCTCCGCAATGAGAAGGTGCACTGATCATTTGTGAACCGGGGCGAGGGTTATTCCGACAGGAGCACCTGCACATGTTTACATGGCAGTTGTGTGCCGTTGTGAGCTGATGGGCGGTGATACGGCCCCTCTCTGGTCTCTCTCCCCCCCCAGCTGGAGGGGAGCAGCTGACAGATAGCACTTCAGAGCAGCTTTAGCTACAGCTCCCCTTGAGGGGCTGTGATTGATGACTCGCGCTGCCACCTAGATCCATTTTCCCCTCCAATCTGACTCCTCACAGGTAGCGCTCAGTACCCCCTCCTCTCCTCTTTTCCTTTCAAATTTGAGTGGGCTCATTTTCAAAGAAGGAGTTTAGCATCAGCGCATCTTCCAAACGTCTATTTTGGACAAATTAAAAACAGGCTCGTACGAAGGAAATAATTGGGGCTAAGTGCCTCGGGAAGCTGTTTTTGATCCTGAACATGAGAAACCAGAAGAAAAAGAACCTCAAGGAAAAAACAACAACAACTCTATGAGAGGTTTGCAGGCATAATGTCATTAGCAGGGAAAATGTTAAGACCCAAGACCCCTGCAGGTCTGAAGGCATTTAAGAACAGTTAGCTAAGCCATCTGGTAGACAATTACACAGGAACAAACACACCGCCTCAGCAAATAAAAGCTCGGCTCATCAATCACCGGAATGGCCAGAACTCTGCCTGTTATTCCCTCTGATTTAATAACCCGGTGAACTGCAGTGTTATCCACCACGAGTCAACTGGAGAACATACCCAAAAGCTCACAGTGATGTGGGAAACACAACCATCGTTTTTTTCTTCTAATTTGAGCCACTAAATATAAAACAGGAAGTAAAAAACTCGACTGCATCTCCCTGTAAGTCGCACCGGGCTGGGAACAGAAGTGGAAGAAGAAAAGGAGTGCAAGGTTAAAAGTAAAACGCATTTAAATCCGTCGCTGTTTCCAGTTTCAAGTAGTTTAGTTAATTAACATTTGCCCCGTGCTTTTAATTGCAATCATACTTCCCCGTGGGACCCAGATGTGGATTGTCTGGTAATTGCAGATGTTGATGTATGAGATGGTGACCCCATGTCAAGACTCTTTCTGAAAATCACAGAACAAAAGTAGGGGTGTGATCGGGAAGGTGCTGCCACTGAGTGAACAACTGTGTTCTCCAGCGTGTTTTTATGGCGTTTATGAAGTTATGAATCTGTGGTGAATCTACTGACCCAGAAAAGGGATCAAAGGTACGGAAACAGATCTGTAGTAGAAAAAAAATGCAAAGAATGAGGCTGGACTTCACCTGGATGCAGGTCAGTCTTTGTCAGTTTGAGCTGAGAACATTTTCGTCTGTGTTTCTGGGCTGTGGGTGGAAAAAAACTAGGCCACCGCTGCGGTCTCTGATTCTCCTCAGTACACGCGTCACCTGCCAGCTCATGTGGCCCAGCTGAGACGTGAGCAGGTCTGGCAAGAACCAAATGTTTTCATTTACCTCAGGGGCATCTACGCTCTCCTTTAGCAGGCAGTGGCAGGCTAACATGTCAAGATACTAGTCCGGGACTCGGGGCCTCTGGGAGAGGTCACACACTCAGAGCGTAGGTTCAGGAAACGTCAAGTTATAACCGTACGAGAAGGAAGGCAGCCCCCAACCTCGGCGTGCACCACTGTGGCGTAAAAGATAAATATTCCAGAGCAACGTCGACATCACAAAAGAGAAGCCAAAGGATCTTTCCAACTGACTCCAACACCTCACAACTTGAAAATGTGCTTCATTACACCTCCACGCCCGGACCGGATCCACGCTTCACATCGTTTGATGGCTCCACGGTCTAACTGGGCAGCCAGGAGGGGGGTGTTGCTTCTCAGGCTAACCTCAACATGTCTATTTCTAGCCGAGGAGCTGCTGACAGCACGTTTAACTTTGTGATCTGCACATGAAAGACAGCTAACGGTTGCTGACAGCTCAAACACGCCATTTCCCTACACAATGCCTCATTGACACGTTTCAGTTGACGAGCACTTCCACTAAGTTTCAAATGAACTCAAATAAACAAATTCAAGAAAACAGAAATGATGGGTACAAAAATATCCTAAAGACAAGGTCGACTTCCAGCCAGCTGGTGGAAACCAGTAGATCCTTTGGGGAGGCTACGGGCAGGGCGGGGCTGTCTATAGACGCCTGATTTATGATCTACTCAGCTTTGCATGTGTGTTCACAGGTTTCTGAAAGTTACTCTCAATTAGAGCAGCAGGGGTTAGGAGTATGTTTTGCCGAGGATAAGTTAAAGCTTGACACGTTTATTTCTGCCTGTGCGGCTGAGGAGCCGGTGACAGCCTTATCAAAAGTCGTTTTCTTTGATCACCCGGCTCGAAATAGTGGGAACTAGTAACCGTCCCTGACAAGTGAAGGGAAAAATCCAAAGGAGCACAAAATGTTTATAAAGCCCGATCTTAAATAGCGGTAACCGAGGGAGGAAAAGAAGCGCGTGGCAAAGATGAAAATGTCATCGACAGGAAGCTGACAAATGCAGCACTAATCAGATTTGTACATTCAAATGAGCTTAAATATAATTCTTCCAAAGCGTGAGCAGGGATCTGCATCACGCCCAAATCTGAAGAGTGTCCTAATGGATTCCCCAGGACACAATCCCCAATTACGAGGAAAATGCCATGTCCCTTCACGATTCGTGTAGTAAATCTTATTTTTGAGACTTTTAATGACTGAGCCAGCCAGCCAACCAAACGGGAGAACAAAGAGGCAGAGCGAGGAGTTACTCATCTCCCTGTTGAAAAACTCTGTTTAATGATTCACCGCTAAGGAGAGTCCACACACTTCCAGAAGAATTCAAATCCCTTTTCCCACAGCCTCTTTCAGTCCATATGATAAATGACACCCGTCATTCCGTCGTTGCCAAACAGCACAGAGGGGAATTGTACTGATATATGATTCACAAGAACAGGAAATAAACTCTGCCTTTCTCTGCAGCTCTCCCTCTTGCCAAGTAGGACGGACCTGGACAGTGTCAGGGCTCTCTCCGTGGAGGCGGCGGGACCGGGCTGGAGGCACCGAGGCCCAAAAAGGGAATGAGGCAGTGGGTTTCCAAAGTGAACTCTCCCCTTTCTCAAAGCGCTGGAGCTTCTGATGACTGATGAAAGGCACAAAAGCCACGGCATTAAAATAACAGCCGCATCGATGGGAACGGGCTTAGAGGGATAAAAAAATTAAACAGGGAGCAAATTAAAGTCTGCAATTACCAAACGGGGGTAAAAATATAGATTGAGCAACCTCCATCTGCCCCCAATTATAATGCAGCAAATGTGGCTAATTACTGAACGCTGATTGTTTCAGATGTCTGACTGATGTGGAGAGACGGGGTGAAAGGTCAAACAGGGCAACAACACAGATATAATGTCGGGGATAAAAGTGGCCCTGGCTCTCGTGGTGAAGCTAGCTGCTGCACGGAGCCTTCGGTAAGCGCTGGTCCAACAGATGCAGGCGAACATCTGTTACACACAGTTTAACCTCGTTCTCAGAGGCTTTATCTGCAAATCACAGACACTAAAACATCTGAGGAAATGCAAAACAATACATCTACAGAAAACATAAATAAATACTAGGATTTAGATGTTTCAGCTAATGTGTTTCTATCAAGATCCGGTCTGGACCAGTTCATCCAGAAACACAACAGGAAATCATGAAACGTTTGCCTCGTGGCTCACTTTGACAACCCTTCTCCAGATCAATTTGAATTCATGTAAAATTCAAATGCATTATCAGAATGAGAAGTACATAATAATATGAACACTGCCATTATTTGACTTAGTCCCTTTTTTCCAGTGAGGAAACCAGCATGGACTTCATCAGACATAAACATGAGTAACGCGTGATTTTAGCCTGCAGGACGTAAACATGACTTCTCGTCTTTATTTTACTTTGAACACGCGTACATGCACGTAGTAATACACACAACATAAGTAACTTCTTCTCATTTATTTATTTATTTATTTTTACACATGTTCCATGGGGAGTAGGAAGAAGCATCAGCTTATTTAATCCCACCCCCTTTCTCGGCATCAAATAACTAATGATTATTTAATGTTGTCCGGTAGTTTTTGGTAAGTTACTTTGCAACGTATTCACACAAATGGCACGTGGTTCATCACGATCATGTCATAAACACGAACATTTTGTGTTTAGGCACACACGTTTGGACCTTCGTCCTTGTATTTGGTAAGCGTCATGAGTTTAATCAGCATCATGTTTGGACATTGCCTCAATTCATCACTCATTCTGTTCCACAGTTTCACACCACACACACACACACACACACACACACACACACACTACAAGTTTTTAATGTTGTTCGGACTCGAGCATGTTTGAATTTTAACTCCCCTCTTAACGGATACCTGCACTCCCTTTACTATGCTGTCTGGAGTACTTTGTTGTTTACTTTATACTTTAGCTGTGCTGTTTGAAACTGAACTATCTGGAAATTTTAGGATTTGTGATTATAAAATTAATGTGTTTGTATGATCTCTGTAACCAGTGCTATGAATGATCCTTAGAGCTCTTTTTTGTAACACAGATAATGACGACGATGCACGTTTAGAGGAGTTTCCCCAAACCTCTGTACAGTCATTTAAATATGTGGAAATAAGTGAACAGTACAGAATGTGGAGTGACTTTTGGTCCAGAATGTGTTTGACTTTATTTAATATCGATTTATTAATATTTAATATATGATGCTCTCAGCATATGGGCTACACAAACAGCTAATATTCTGGTCTCCAAACATTTAATGTCAAATTCATTTTAAATGAGCTTGACCAGGGTAACCATTAAAACCAGTGACAGTTTCATCCCTGTGGTGATATTGCACATAACGATTTTACTGAAATAAGTCGGAGCCTTTAGATCCGTGTCTGCATTAGACAACAAAGAAACACCGTGCCTGCTCTGTTGTGACTGCAGCAGTCTGCTGCTGCTGCTCAGACAAAGACACGCAGACAGGCTCATCCTGCTGCTGCTCACCTCCAGGCTAGTCCCCTCCAGGCCAGCGCTCAGCAGCAGGCCTCCCACTCTGGGCTCAGAGCGCAGGGATGTGCCCAGGGCCAGCACCAGCAGCACTCAATCACCTAGACAGCAACATCCTTTCGCCATCACCATCAGAGAGGCCCCTTTAGGGTGGTGAGCGGGGGTGTTGGGGAGATATTTATGGGTAGTGTTCACGTGAAAACACACACACACACACACACGCACGCACTCACGCACACAGCAACCACTCCATTGATATACTGATGGCTGGCCTGTGAGATGGAGCCATATAGTTCATCTCCTCCCCATTCTTAGCCCCTAACCAGAGCCCTGAAAGTGCTCCTCTGAGTTTTACGGGTCGGTTCTGATGCACGGAGCAGACAGCGTCCATCACGGTGAATGCAAATCTGTCAGTCTGGAGTCAGAAGCTTTTGGACATCAGTATCAGAAACTGGCTGGTTGGAAAACTAAATGAGCAAAATGAGCGGCAGCACACAATAAGGTCAGATCAGAAAAAGCTGCAGCTTCTGCCTGAGTGTGTGTGAGGAAGATGCTGCTGGGCGAAGGCCACTGCGATGAGCCACACGTGTTTACCTAAGAGGTGGATTTCAGCGCCTCTTTACCTTTGATTTCAGAGCAGAATAATTACAGAGGGAGACCTCGTGGCAGATTAGGGAAGCGGATTGGAAGCGGTTTGGGAATGGGTTCAAATTGTCGTTGTGAAGTGAAGAGGCTACTTTACACCACAAGGGGTTTCTCTCCTCAGGCAGGCATGGGATTAAAAGAAGCCATAAAAGGTCTCTAATGGCATCAGTAATGTCTTGCTGCCATTAAAATGGTGAGAAAAACATCTGCTTTGCATTTTTCACTCCCCTGTTACTCATTTGTCTTTCAGAGAGAGAGAGGGAGAGAGAGAGAGAGAGAGAGAGAGAGAGAGAGAGAGAGAGAGAGGGAGAGAGAGAGAGAGACTTTCATTGTGCTCATATTTCCTCAAAAGACGCTTATTTTACTGACTTCATCTGACGAGTGTTTGCATTAAATCAGGATTGTATTTTCACCTGCCAAAACAACGGCAGACTCACAGGGGTCACATTTTGTGGAGCTGGGAAACTTCCACACCTGGTGTGCATGAGACCGCAGCAAAAGTTTTATCCCAATGAGTATAATCCCAACTTTTTATTTTTGCAGATTTTATATCTTCCAGATTAAGTAGAAAAATCTCAATAGGTATCATGATTGTTGAATTCTGTGTATGTGTATTTTTTTCAGCTGGTTTCTGGTTGGAGGGGCCTGGTTGGCTGGTCCTATGGTGGCATAGGAGATAGTCTCCGCCCCTTAACCAGAGGGTTGCAGGTTCAAACCCTGCTCAGTTTCTCGCAGTCGTTGTGTCCTTGGGCAAGACACTTCACCCTCATTTCCTGTTGATGATGGTCGGAGGAACCAGTGGTGCCAGTGCTCGGTGGCCTCTCTTCTGTCAGTGAGCCCCAGGGCAGCTGTGGCTACAATGTAGCTTATCACCACCAGTGTGTGAATGTGTGTGTGTGTGTGTGTGTGTGTGTGTGTGTGTGTGTGTGTGTGTGTGTGTGAATGACTGATTATTTGTAAAGCGCCTTGGGGGGTTGTAGAACCATAGAAGACACTATATAAATACAGGCCATTTACCAGTTTCACCATTTAGGAGAATCAAGTGGCTCCATGAACACACACATGCCACACTAGACTGTTTATTATGGTCTGTCTTGAGTTTTGAAAATATTTCTGTTATTATGCAGTTATTTATTTATCAGTTAACGTCTTCTACTTGAACACTAATAGGCTGTTTTCTAATTTTGAAAAGCCTGAAATAGAGTTCACACAATAAAAAGACAGCGCTTACCACCTTGTGTCAGCAGGTGGCAGAAAGGAGCCATTTAGCAGTGAACAAAACTTGTGAGTTCATGAATCCTGTTTTATCAATTTGTAAAATGTATAAGTGTATAAATGAATTGTTTTTAAAACCAGCTGATTAAACTTGATCTTCTACCTAATCGATTAGTCACATGAAGACAATAAAAACAGGCAGAAATGCTACGAAAGCAGAGAGGAGAGTCTATAGAAGTGTAGAGGTCTAGAATAGCAGATTCGATTTACCATTGAACTGAATGGAAAAGTATCATTCCAGGGTGTGTGGGGGTCATGGAGGCTTGCTTTTGATGCGTGCCAACTAGGGATGTCCTGTTCCGATATCGATATCAGAAGTAATTCGATATCTGCCCAAAAACACTGTATCGGACTATGTCAGACAGCATCAAAAATCTCCGATATAAGCAATCCATTAAGGTTCACATTTTTCCAACCAATGCTTAAGGAGAAATTGTCATTTTTTTCATACTTACTGTAATTGGCTGTTGTTCTCAGATTGAGTAATATCACTTGATCAAGCTTTTCATACAATCCACACTATGAAATAGATAAAAGTATGTATGATTTGTGCTGATGTCATGTCGGATTAATATCGGTTTCGGTCAAAACTGAAGGCTGCAATATCGATATCGTATCGGAAGTGAAAAAGTTGTATCGGGACATCCCCAGAGCCAACAGTGTGTTTTGCCCTCGTTCTGCAAATATCTGACTTGTAAATAAGACCTGTCGGTTTAGCCTATTAAAATAAATAATGATGCATGCAAAGCAGACAAAATATTTTATTTTATAACTGTTTAAATAATAAATAATTTTAATTTAAAAATTGTCTCTGTTTAGGGCCACATTGTTTTTTTTTTCTACTTTTTGAAGCCAAAATCTTAATGCAAATTTGATTCATTGCCTGGCTCTCGGAGCCAGTTAAGAATAAGCTGCCTTGATTGCTTTATGGCCGGCCTCTAACCATTAGACGTGCCCTGTCTCCTCTTTCTTGGGGCTTCTGGGATGCTGAGGCCCCACAGTAATCTTTTCCCTGCTAACCCTTTAATAAACCACAGCCTGCTTCATTAACTTGCCCTCGCAGAGTGATTGATTGGTGCCAGTCACAGAAACCCCATCCTGTCCCCTGCTTTTCAACCAACTAAATAAGGCACTTCTTCTTTTTTTCTCTCTCTTTTTAATTTTTCCAGCCAGCTAACACCCATCCCACGATTCAAGGAGAGTATTCAGCATGAGCCAAAGAGGGAGTGGCATCAGCTGTGGATGGCAACGCTACAGAGCTCCTTTTGTTCAAAGGCTGGGGTCAAAATCAATTTATGGGATGGCACTACGCCGGGCTCAATATATTACAATCCTACAGGTTCACATTCTGTCTGAAGAATAAAAAATAAAAATAAAACGACAATGAACTCTTCACGTTGTGCTGGCAAAATACATTAAGAATGCAGCTCAAAATGTGAAAAAATCAACTCATGGGATTAAAGGTGGCGTTCAGAGACAGGATGAGTCATTATTCAGTTACCATCACCACGTTTCCTTAAGTGGTAACTGTCACAGTAGGCCAATCAGTGAAAAGGAAATACATCTGATTGAAAAGTTTCCTTAAATTACACATTAGATATTACCTGAGGTGCAAAAGCAGCAAAGTAAGGCTTTAATAGTGCAATAAGAAGCTGCACATGAATACTAATTCAGAGTAAATTACCCACACTGATCACACGCAGATCGCCACCACGCAGGAGTTTGTTTCCTGTGTATTAATGATGCTGCGTGTAAAAATACGACTAAAATACAAGAACAGCGTTGCGTTGTCGCGACCGTTTCTCTGCTTTCACTCACAGGCTGGACTCGCTCTACGCAGCGGAGGGATAGAGATACAGAGGTGCTGCTCAGCTGCAGTGATAGTCGGTGATATCGCCATCTCGCCCTCCTCTCTCAAGGATCGCCATAAAACCTATTTCGAAAATTACACCCATATATCCAGCAAGGACAGTTGGCTCATCCCGGTGACAGCACAAAGTTTTTAGGCTGAGTTACGCCAGCAGCGTTCAGGGGAGTTTATCAACGGGTCAATAACTCACAGGACGGAATCTGAGACAGGCCGCCGTCGGGGTCCCGGCGCCACCTCCTCCTCGCTGCTCATCAGGACTCAAGATGGTGCCCGGTCGCACCACCACACACGTTAACACCAACACCTCTCACCAGGCTGAGACTGCAGCTCATCTGCCCAGTATCTCCTTCAATAACTGACAAAAACTTATTTTAATTGGTTTGAATCTCTCTTTGGTGAATGACTTTAGAAAGACATGGAATGAATCTGCTGCAAAAAACACAAAAATACGTGACGCCACTTTGCAGCGTCTTAGGCTCAGAGCACACTTGTCCCTGACACTTATCAGCAATTAACCACATCCATGTTTGTCATGTGCAAACACTTGGCAGAGTCTGACGCTCATCTGATGATAACGAGCTGTTCAGTGGAGATTTTTCACAAATAACATTTGTAACTTGAAGTAAAACGGCGACATTTATAGTTAATCAGACAGTTTGTGTTTGTCTCTGCAGGACGAGAAAAGGTGGTGTTGTGTCTAAATTCACAAGCTTCTGTTAAAGTTTCCGCCTCCTTTCGCTGTGGTCTAAAGCGTGATGTCACTGCAGCTGTTTGCTGGTTGGATGGTGTCTTCATGCAGGTCTACGGTGTTTCTGACCCACTTTAAGAAGCTTCATTTTCCAGCTGCAAGGCCCAGAGTCGTAGGAATCGAGTAATCAGGGTTCAAAGGGATTTTTCATTTTCATTTCATTGGGGCGACGGTGGCGCTCGCCCCGTAATCGGAAGGTTGCAGGTTCGAGCCCCGCTCAGTCTGTCACTGTTGTTGTGTCCTTGGGCAAGATGCTTAACCCATGTTTCCTGCTGGTGGTGGTCGGAGGGACCGGTGGCGCCCGTGCTCGGCAGCCTCGCCTCTATCAGTGAGCCCCAGGGCAGCTGTAGCTACATTGTAGCTCATCCCCACCAGTGTGTGAATGTGTGTGTGAATGGGTGAATGACTGATTGTGTTGTAAAGTGCCTTGGGGGGTTCCAGGACTCTAGAAGGCGCTATATCAAATACAGGCCGTTTACCATTTTGATTGTTTCTTATGAAGTTATAAATAAATACAGTCTAAATGCTTGTAGATTTGTTTTCCGGGTGATTTCTGCTTAGAGAAATAGTTTCATTCTTTTTGCTACCATCTAAACACCAAATGCAAACCCCAACATTTCCTATGTGTAGCCTTTAGGCTCTAGAGGTATTTCTGCAGGAGTCCTTCATTCATTGGAAGTCTTTGCAATATTAATATATTTTCTATACATTGTGTGGTCCTAATAAACTGAGTGAGTCCAGGCGTCCACTCTGGCAGAAATTCCTAAATAACCACATAACGTTAAACTGATGACAAAGTCAAGGTTTGAAAATAATGACACACATTTCACAGGGAAATTAGTGAGATTGAAGCCGTTGTGATAACGAATAGCTTGTCCAAACGAGCCTGACTCCAGAGTTTAAATGGCAAATGTCCTACATTTGTGTAGTCTAAGTTAGAGGACTCCAAAGTGCTTTACACCACAGTCATTCACTCGGAATGGCCTCAAATCTGTATTGTGACATAATATGAAGGGTGTGAGGTAACGATGTTTATCGCAACATATTCTTTTTCTAAATGTTTGTCAAATTAGCCGTTTCTGAACATTTTCACATACCAGAAACAAGGCAGCGGAACAAGGGCCTAAACAGTTAAGGATCTGTGCAAACTTTACTCTAATAAATTAAAAAACACTCATTTTATCAATACTTTTGCCGTGGTCTCTAGTGGGAATGAGCCTGGTAAGTTGTTCTGGGGACCTAGTAGTGACCCACATCACAGCTGAGCCTCAGGTTTTGGAGTCTTATTTCCTGATGTCTAAACATCTTGCCTCAAATTGGATAATGGCAACATAACTCTACCAATGTCATTTACCTTGGATGTTTTATCTCCACAAGTAACACAAACCTGGAGGACCTTCTGCCGTGTGGTGAAGTTGCTAATGCTAACAGTTAGCTTATACTAGTCGAAAAGTTCTCTGCTGTTTCCAGGAAGCTAAACCAACAACAGCCTTCCCCGTCGTGAGTAAAGATGGGTGAGTCCATGCATGATCAGGGACGTAGCAGTTTCACCAAAATCAGCGCCTTGGGCTTCCTGACAGGGTTGCGGAAGGCGCTTTATAAATAAAGCTTTAATTTGATTTGATTTGAAAATCAAAAGCTATTGCAGGAGATAGGTGTAGGAGACTATGTTCATGTTCAGCCTGCATGAAAACCTCAGAGTGACCCGTTATAATCCGAAACAATCATAAAAAAGTGGGGTTTCAGAGTTCTAAAGTAGCTTTTAGCATGTGTTGTGATTCTTTTTCCAAACAATGCAACACAAAACTTTACATGAATACAAATGAAAATATAAAAAAAAACATACAAGTGAGATGTCATAAAACCCCAAAATTCTAAATTGAGTGAAAATGTAAAAACAGAAAGAACGTTTCTGGAGGTACAATCTGAGGAGGGAATATCATTCAAAATAAGTGTCTCCAAAAGTTTGGAAGCCTGAGCGTTCATTGCACATTTAAAAAATTAACGCCGTTAAACGTAGTTTGTGACATTGAACGACTGACAAAGACGAGAATTTTTTTGTCGCCCAGAATGTTTTACTGACTCAACACCGAACTCCTGAAACCCAAAAACCCAAACACAGACGTTGCTCCGCCTCCTTTACAAGCACTTCCTCCTTCAAATACGCCAAATTTACAGCTGCTGCTTTCATCCAAAGTTGAGGCAGCTTGACGATATTCATGCACATTTGCGGTTGGCCGGTAGAGTCATGGTTTCCGCCGTTGCCTAAATCTATATCATTTCTACAGTGTACCACATACTATTTGTGTTGCATGACCCAAGCGAGCCTACTGGATGTAATTCCATCACATATCATTTTATTTTTATTTTTTTGGCACAGACTTCCTTGTCCGTGAAAAGTTCATCAACTCTGCATCAGCCGAGGTATTCCTTAAATTTGAAGCGTCTAAGCGGTAGTCTAACCCCTTTTTTCCACCGGAGCCGTCAGCAGCACGTTACTGCAGCAGCACGTCTTGCTCGCGTAAGCTGCTGCTTGGCCCTTTCCACGAGACGCGAAGCAGCAGCGGAGCAGCTGTCACCGACGGAGCACGAAGTCACACGAGTGACTTCGTCAGTAAACACAACAACAAGCAGGAGAAAACTACAACATGGCTCCACGAGGTTTGTGTTTCATGTTCTGTCCATTTTATAATCGCCAATACGGACCTGAAAAACAAAGGAGACCGCTAGCTAGGTGATAACTTCTCACGGGGCCGCACAGTTAGTAACTTTTTTTTTAAAATTAAAGCAACCGGAAGGCAGTACGATTCTTTATTCTGAAAATCTCGGGAGCTTCTCTCTGTTTCCGCGTCCGATTTCCTGTCTTTCCTTCCCCAAAAATGTCGAACTTGACCCGTTTCAGAGGCGTCGCGCTTAGAAAATAGAACCGGCGCGTAAAGGCCGCGACATGCTGCTCCTGAGACGCGGCCGACTCGCGCTGCTGACGGCTCCGGTGGAAAAGGTTCTGTTGACCACAGCGGTTCCTATCGGCAGCTATGACGTGCTGCTGCAGTAACGTGCTGCTGACGGCTCCTGTGGAAAGAAGGGGTAACGCTACTGGTTAGTTCTGGTCGGTGCTCAGTTTCCTATTGCGCTGAAAAAACACAAAGGAGGGGGCTTCGTCGGCTCCGTGCTGACGCCGCAAAGCATCATGGGAGTTGAAGTCTTTGCGGTAAAATCGGCCAGCGGGCCAGTTTTAATATATTTTTGATATTTATCTCGCGGGCCACATAAAAATGCTCCGCGGGCCGCATCTGGCCCGCGGGCCTTGACTCTGACATATGTGGTTTAAACTGTCCTGTTCCCCAGTTCATTGTATGTGTGTATGAGTTTGTGTGTGTCAGTATGTGTGTGTGTTTGTGTGAGTCCTTCCCTTAGTCCTTAGGGTTAGTTTTGTGTTTTATATAGTGTTAGGTTTATCTGCCCTCCACTGGTTCTCTTCCCCATCCAGATAATTGTCGTCACCTGCCTTCCCTCCAGCCTCACTCCACACACCTACTTCCTGTTTCCCTAATTGCTCCTCCCTGTCGATATAAGCTCTCCTTGTCTCAGTGTTCTTGTTGGTCCATTGTTGTTGTTTGTCAGTGTTGTTTTGTGTCTACGTTGGTCTGTTCCTCCCAGAGTTTTGCCCGTGTCCGTGCTCAGCTTTTGAGCTTCTGTTTTTGTACCTTTGATCTTCTGATCAGTCCCTGGGTTTTGGACTTTGGCTTCCTGCCTTTGGATTTATTTTTGTTCATCCTCAAATAAATGAATATTTTTTATCTACTCCTCCCTCGTGTCATCCTGGGTATCTGCATTTTGGATCCGAACCATCCTCCATAACGTGACATAAACGAGGGAAAAAACACCATAACTCCTATTCTAACCAACAGTTACATAAACTCCTTAGATGTTAGATTACATCAGTGCACATCAACATAACCTGCACTCAGGCTTGGAGAGGTGCAGGCTGCTGGCCACACGAACTACTCAGCTGCACTAGTCAGCAGGAAAAGTGGGCTAGGGTCAGATTGATGCATGCCCACTCTCTCTGTGCAGAATTTAAGCTGAACAATAAAAAACGTAGGCCTATCAGACCGCCACAGCGACTTTTGCAGCCTGCAGATGACGGACAGCGGCATCATGAGTACCCACGTGCTCACTGTACAGAGGGATAATGCTGTTATCGTACGCGACCCAGTTTCAGAACAGAACAATAAAGAAGTTCTAAGCTCCTTTAATTTATTGGTGAAAACGACCAAGTGGCGTCTTCAAGAGGGCGCTGTCAGAGTGACGACATGAGACAAGACAGCCAGTATCTGATGTAAAGTTGTCCAGATCGCCACTTCAGAGTGTTTGCAGACTTTAGGCTTTCAAATGTGGAGAAGAGACGGAGAAAAATCCACGCAGCGTTTGGCAATAAATAACGCATCTCATTGTGGAATTCCCCTTATTTTTATTTTGCATTTTAATGTCTTCAATTTAATTAATGATGCAAATTTATTAGCATGTAATGTTTCAAATCAACCCTAATACTGCGAGTCACTTTTGTTTTTACAAGACTGATGTTAGATTTTAGGGCAGCGTCTCCTGAAATGTCCAATAAGTACTTTCATTTAGCATTTCATCATTTTGGGTTGGCTAATTTGTAGTCTTTGGTCAGCTGTGGTTGTTTAAATCACCTCTAGAGATACGTTTGACTTTCAAATTCCTGCGTTTGGGAGTTCCTCAGCTTTGCTGCTGTGATTTCTTCATTAGCTTCTGATGGGTTTTTTTATACAACAAATAATTCTGTAATGAGCATGCTCCACCTACAACCACACATAAGCAATCTTCCAGGTGTGAGTAGGGATGTTTAGCCATGAATTATGATCAGTACCTCCCGACACCCACTCCCTGCTGCATGAGGCTGTCGGGCTAGAGTGCACTCCCATCGCTCCCTAAACCGCCAGAGGTGGAGATGATCCTCTCTCTTAGAGTGAAGCCTTTCCCTTTGTGTACATGTGTTTAGCGTTGTCTTGGCAACAGAGAGCAGGCGCTTACGCTGGGCTGGTCGTCCCCACCCTGAGCGGTGTAGTGCATCGCAGAAAGCCAGATCCTGGCAAATGAGCTGATAGTCTTCAGAAGTTTTGTTAAGTAGGTGTGTGTGTGTGTGTGTGTGTGTGTGTGTGTGTGTGTGTGGTATTTATGGCGTCATCAAAGCATGGCAATAATTACAGAGTTGGGTTATTACTGTACGCAACAGTTGTTTTCATTAACATTCATTTCCTGTCTCCAGTAAGAGTAAATACCCACCCACCAGTGTAATCACAGGTTTATTTCAAACTAGTGGAGCTATCTCCATAATTTCATCAAGTCCTCATAACTTAACAGGGGAGATATTTATCTTTGTGGAACGAGGCCCATGGAAAGGCAGAGGAAGCACTCTGCAGGAGGTGAATACAGTAGAAATCCTCATCTTTCACTCTGAGTTAGTTTCAACAGGATTATCAGTCTACGCAGATGCACATAAATACACAGTCCTGTGCTATTGTAAACTTACAGCAATAACCTTGGGACTTGACGCTAGCAACATGGAGCTGGTCATGTCCAAATGGGAGCGTGTTTGCAGGTCTTTGCTGATTTACGTCGAATTGAAATGCAGGCAACCTTGGCAGGAAATAAGAGATGGGGGGAAAAAAGCCAGCCTTTCATCATTTTCCCCAAATCAGAGGAGGAAATGAATATGGATGCCCTCAGGCATGAGGGGAAGGAAATTCTGGGGCTGATGAGGTCCCTAAAGGATGCGTCTGGACAGTACCGGAACTTTTCAGCTGGGTCACTGCCAGGGTGTGAGGGCTGTCGTGAGCATGTAGGAAGCATGCAAACACAGAACAAACACAAGAGGGGAAAAGCCTAACCAAACCCGTGTTTATAGAGGGAGGTCTTAGCAGCAAGAATTTTATCAAACAAGTTGTAATTACGAATGCACCGATATGAAAACGTAGGCCAATATTGATATTCAACATTAACTTCACTGTTAAACCCAATAACCATATTTAACGATATTACATTAATATAAATATTGATGTCAGAAAATATTGATGCACTTAATATTGTGATAGGTTTTGTTCTGACATTGAATAGATCTTTAAAAGCAGTGCATAACTTTTTATTGAGGTTTTACATGCAAACATTTGCTGTATTTCTTTTGTGTAATTCAAACTCCGACTGCAAGGTGGCAGCAGTTTTATCACCTTCTTTCCGACGAAACAACGAAATCTCGCAATAACAGTGAATGTGTCTTTGTTTGTTTTAAACGCAGAGGAGAAAAGTTTTTCTTTTACCTTATTAACTAACATTTCAATGTTAGCATTGTGACGATGCTGACGGCGTCACTTCCTTTTCCGTTTATCTACGGCCCTCTGCTGCCCGCGCCCTCCTTGTCGACGGCACGGTCCGATGCCTGGTCTAACGTGTAGACTCCCTCATCTCGCCCTCGCGCGGAGGGCGCAGGCAGCAGAGGGCGACGCCATCCACTGCTGCCCGCAGATAAACGGAAAAGGAAGTGAAGTCGCCAACATCATCACGGCTCTGATGATGGCTACAGGAAGTAGCCGAAACGTTGGCTAATAAGGTCAAGGAAAACTTTTCTTCTCTGTGTTTAAAAAAGAACCAAGAAATAAAAAAAAGAGACACAGAATGAATGAACAGAAGGAGTCTCTGAAACATCTGGCCTGAGTTTTTTAATTAAGTTCAGTCTAAAAAATCGCAAATATTGTCTAGCATGTAGTATCAGTGTGATAAATATCGTATCGCCAGATTCTTGCAGATACATCATTCTAAATAAAAACCAATAAATATAATAAACTATTATATGCACACACACACACACACACACACATTTACGTTTTGGAGATGATTGAGATCACTCACATGATCAAACCGTTACACATGTTTAACCCCCCGCCCCCACCCCCACCCGCTCCTCAACTCTCGAAACAGCAACTAGATGTAAAACAAAAAAACTTTTGTTGTTACTTTTGACCCAATTTTACTTAGTAAACCAGCACGATATGTTAAAAAATAAATGACATCAGCTGATACTGATATTGATGCCCATATACTGTGCAACCCTAGTTTTAATGATTGGATCGTAGGGGTGGGCAATGTGGCCTAAAAATCAATACTGACATATATTGATTTATGTATGTATATATATATATATATATGTATGTATGTATGTATGTATGTGTATGTATGTGTATGTATGTATGTATATATGTGTATGTGTATATATATATATATATATATATATATATATATATATTAGTGTGTGTGTGTGTGTGTGTGTGTGTGTGTGTGTCTTGAGCATGAAATATTTACCGTATTATTGTGAGTGACAGGATATGGCCCACCCCTACTGGACTGTATATAAGCTCACAGACTGCCTCACACTGCTCTGAATGAAGGGATAAATAATTTTATCACACTCAGTAAATACTCATATGGTACATCAGCAAGTGCTGCCCACCTCTCTGTGGCATGTAGCCAGCAGGGCTTAAGCAAAATAAAACTGGTTAGACACATTGGGCCAGCAGATCCACAGAGAGGCTGGAGAGCCAGGACACCGTCCACTACCCACATACACACCACCACCTCATGCTCCTCTTCTGGAAGTCAGTCACGACTGATCCTACCCGTCAGGAGGAACTAATTCAGCAAAAGGAGGAGGATGGAGTCTGGCTAGGGATTAGAACAATCTTCACACTTTTGGCCTGAGAGGAAAATAGAAGAACCGTACAAACATGCACAAGCAGTTGAGGTCCTTTACCGACTGTAACATAAATATAACCACCTGCAACCAGCTTATCTCAATGAGAGGGTGTCAAATTTTACCAGGTGTCCAAAACAACGGCAGTTTCCCACAAACACTTCATGTGAGTTTTGGCCAAGAAAGACTTTAAAACCTTCATGGCTGAAGATAATATGACTGGTTTGAGATACAGAATTTGCCACTTCTAACTTTGCAAAACTAAAGAAATCATTGGTTATCTCAACTTAAAAATGTGGTTTAAAAATTAATTATCGGATCATTTCAGTTCGTGTCCATGTGAACAGAGATTTCCGATCAACCAAGATTTCAATCAGATTGAGGAAATCTGGCATATGCAAACGCTCCTTTTTCATATCTCTTAACTTCAAATCACCTATTTGAATCTCCTACCATCTTTATGCAGATGACATCCAACTGTACATCTCCTTTAAGCCCCATGAGATGTCTAAGCTGCAGCTGTTACACACCTACTTGGACTCTATTTAAACCTGGATGGTGGGAGCTTTTTACAGCTGAATGAAGATAAGACTGAGATCCTCATCTATGCCCTCTGTCAGGGATCTTGGCGTGACCTTTGACCCAGCTCTCACCCTGGATTCTCATGTCAGTTCTCTTGTTCGCTCTTCCTTCTTCCATCTCAGGAACGTTGCTAAGCTGAGTCCCATTCTGTCCCGCTCTGAGCTTGAGACAGTTCTCCACACTAGGGCTGCAACAAACAATGATTTGGATCATCGACGAATCGGAGGGCGTCTCGACTCGAGAAATCAATTAATCCGCCAAAACGGGAAAATTTGAAAACTGCTAGGGAAAGATTTTTCTCTCCTTCCTTTAATTTAACAACAGAACATGATTAGAAAACAGTTCAATAGCGTGCAAAACACCATCACCTAAATATATCCATAGATAAGCTATGATCAGTAAAACTTTATGTAACATGTTCAGCAGTGAGCTACTGGAAATGCTAATATTTTCTGTTGTTAAGAATGTCAGGGTGACAGATCTATTATGTACGGGTTAGCAATAACACCCCGCTTCTCCTCCAGCTTCACTGCCAGTCAACTTCAGGGTTGCTTTCAAGATCCTGGTTCTGGTTTATAGGGCCTTACCCCTAGATCACATCAGACGCTGAAGCGTGACCATGTGCCGCAAAGCGCCATGGAACGAAGAGCGCTTCTAATCGGCGCCCTTGTTAACCTACGGTCTCGGTCACATCAGCTGCGAAGCGCCACCAAGGCTCGCGCCGTGCAGAGATCGTTTCGACATTAACTCTAATTCTTTCGCGAGGCATGAGTGAGCCACGTCAATTCTGGCAGGAAGTCAAACCAAAACAGACGAGGCAGGCTGGTAAATCTAGTAAAATAAGGATTTTCTTTTCTAAATAAAACACCGGGGGGTAGCAGAAGCGCTCATCGAAAATTCTCGCCTGATGTGAACAGAGGAGCGAATTTCGTGAGCGGTCTGCTTTGCAGCTGGTGTGAACCTGGCCTTACATGGAGAAGCACCATCATACATTGGTGATTTTCTCAGTCCCTACACCCCCAGCAGGTCCCTGAGGTCCAGTGATCAAAGCCTACTAGTTGTGCAGCACCATGCTAAAGGTCAAAGGTGACAGATCATCTGCTGCTGTGGCCCCCAGACTCTGGACCTCTCTCCCTCTGAGCCTGAGATCAGTGGACTCAGTGGTCTCCTTTAAAAAGCAGCTGAAGACTCACCTGTTCAGGCTTTGGCGCGACCTTCATCACCTCCCTCTCCTTATTCTGATCTCCCTACTAATTCCTCTCTCTTCCCCTTTCCTTACACTTTTTAATCACAATGTCCGAATGTTTTCTCATTTTGATCATATCTTTAATCATTAATTTTATATTTAAAATGTGTTGTTCTTGTAAAGCGCCTCGTGAGTTTTATCTTGAGACGCGTTAGATAAAACACTGTTTTCTCTCTTTCACTTTGTCCTTCAGATCACCCGAGCCACGTGGCTACATAACAAATATAATATGTTAGTGTTATCGAGGTGAAGACGGAGTGCACTGTTGTGATTTCCGACCCGTCACTGACCAGCCGCTGCGCCACCGTGTTCTGCCCGGGTCACTGTGTGTTAAAGCCAAGGCCTATGGCAAAGCAATGATCTGCGTGTGACCTCTGTTACATTTTAGGGATGAGTGGGCCTCGAGCGACAGTTACCAGGGATACACAGCACAGAGATGGCACGTCAGTCACTGACACGGTGAATGAGACGGAGGGCTGGAAGGACAGGTAGCTACTCAGACTGAAGGCGAGCTAAATATAACAAGAGCTGCTTTGACAGTAGGACAAATGGCTATACACAGAGAGGAAGGCTATGCAAATGGATTTATTTAACAAGATTCTCATATTAATAAGTGGATTTACGTCTGACAGCTGTGTGGTTTATAGGTGTTTCAGTTACAAATCAAAGGATCTAATCGCACATTTTTCAGGTTCTTTAAGATGTTAGTAAAGAGAGAGAGAGAGGGAGAGAGAGAGAGAGAGAGAGAGAGAGAGGACTGTCCCGGACAAAATGTCTCAACGGTTCCCTACAGACCGTCTTGAGCTGAGCGGGTTGCTGACTGCAACAGCGCTGACCTCCAGCTGACAGAGAAAATGACCACTTTCTACCACTTTAAAATGGCCTGAGGGGTAGCACGAGATAGCGCCGCTGAAAACACAACAGACAATCGCTGACTCAATGTTTGTCAAGATATGAGAGGGAGGAAAATGTGTCCTTGACACCTTAAGCGGTTTCCGATTGAACACGACTTATTTTGACAGTTAGTTCTTTATCACCGACATTTGGGAGGCAGATGCAGGGGGAGGCGGCCGTCCTCACTTCAACACAAACATCGAGGCTTTAAAGGACGCAGCAAACAGATTGAAATCAAGTGTAGAAAGAGAGAAGCACGTGAAAGCTAACATTTTCACACCCGAGGTTGAGCTGTGACGATGACCAGCCACGGCTCTTTGGGATGCGTACACCTTTATTATCTTTTCTGCTCTGATGAAAAATAGCAGTAACACAACACCATTATTTGCTCCACTCCCTGAGGTGCAATGCAGGTCTTTTAGATCCTTTATCCAGTCTCTCTCTCCAAACACACACACACACACACACACACACGCACTAAGAGCCATAAAATATGACTGTAACATATCGTACATTTATAGTTTGCTTTTAGAGGCCTCCCTGTCACTCAGTTAATCTTAAGAATGCTGTTTTGGTCCAGGAGTTACAGCTGAAAATCAAGCAGAGAAGCATGGTCCCATCTTGATAGACGGCATGACTTATGGCTGGCCTGGCTAGCAACCTCTTGAATGTCTGGGCTGAGATATATGACAAACAGGCCAACGTGGGAGGACATGGAGTCCCTGAAATTCTTGTAAGAGTGGAGAGGGGAGGGAGGGAGGAAGTGAGGGAGGGAGGGTGATGAATCTGCATCTGCTTTTAACCGTACCACAAATGTGGACATACTGTAGTTATCATCGCTGAGGTCATGGGGGTATCATCGTGTGTTTGATGGAAATGTAACCTTGAAAAGATGAAAAAGGGCTTTCCCGGGCTGGAGCTAAAACCTCCGTGCCATACTTCACTAAAAGCGCTGACCGCTGCCGTTGCTCAGTCATCTGCAGGGTTAAGATTGTGAAATCTGGTTGATGACTTCACCCCACACCCACACGTGTGACGTGTCAGCGCAGTCCCGATGGCAGCCTTTGGCATCATGTTTGCTCTCAGTCGAGACACAGTTGGACCATAATTAGACATGCTGCTTCCTGTACAAAGACCTCCCTGTGTAATATTAATCATGTGAGGATAAAGTTGTAAAATCCATCCCCTGCGGAAATTCCCCCACTTTTATGTCTTCTCAAAATGGAAGAAAAGGTTTCATTCTGTTACAGCGTCGGTTTACTCAGATGTCAGAGAGCGCACAAAACCACCCAGGCCTCCAAATCTGCAGATGTGAGAGTTTTAATGTTAAAGTTTCCTCAAACACCGTTAAAGAAAAGACTAATCGGATCTTCACGATGAACTGGTATCTACCACAGACCCCGGGACCTCCCCCTCTCCACCGTTTGAACTATGATGATGCAGAAAAACATTATGAGCAGATTTTATAGGGTATTTAGTTAAATTAGTTCATCTTCATGGGATATCATGGCATATAAAATGCTGCAGAATAATATTTTGGGTTTCCCAGCATTCATTTTCTTCTCTAAATTAGACCATTCGTCATGCACTCATTAAAAAGACAGTCAATTTTGAACCAATTCCAATTGCCTCTAATTTCTTACTGAAATAATGCAAGACGCTGGTTTTTCACCAGCCTGACGTTCGTTGACTTTATTATTGTAGAAAATTGTACGAGTGGAGGGAAGCTGAACGTGCATGAGGAAAGTCCTCAAAACTTGCATCCAAACACAAAGTTTTTCAATTTGTCTTTTAAACCCCCCCCCCCCCACACACACACACACACACACACACACACACACACACACACCATCACCACTGGTCACCTTACATTTTTTTGTTTTCCAGTTTCTGTCTTCCCATATTTTCTTTAAATAGTGTCTTTCTATCAGTTTTATTGTTTGTTTTTGTCTGTGAAGCAGTTTTTGATTTCTATCTGCAAAAAGTGCCCTCCGCCTCGGGGGCGGGCATCTGACCTACGAGAATTCAATTCAAATTCAAAGACACTTTGTTAATCCCAGAGGGAAATTAGAACCCACCCAATTGGCCAAATGGGGTTTGATTTGTTAGAAAAACACCATGCTTACGTTTGATCGACTGAATGCATCATGTGTAGCAAACATTTGAGCTGACCATTCATTGCGATATTCATTGAGATATGCATATTGTGCATGCTGATATCGTGATAACGATATATTGTGCAGCCCTAACTTCTATCATCTTATTCAATGGCCTCTATTTGATATAGTGCCTTCTAGTGTTGTACAACCCCCCAAGGTGCTTTACAACACAACCAGTCATTCACCCATGCACGCACACGTTCACACACTGGTGGTGGACTGAAGCGCTAACAGCCAGTCTGATTCAAACTTAGACCAACGCGTCCTGGGCCCGTCTCAGAACAACATCTTGTGACGGAATTGCCTTTTTGCCACTCTCTTATCAGAATCAGAATCAGAAAAGGTTTATTGCCATTGTCAGTGAACAAACAATTCACAAACTAGGAACTTGCTTCGGTACTAACGTGCTACATAAACATGAATAATATAATAAAAAAATAAATAGAATGAAGTAGAATAAAATATAATAAACTAGCATAAAACTTTGCTATAAAAAGGCAGGTAATGGTAACATGGCCGATAACGTGATGTTGTGTCGAGTACAGCAGACGAGCATGGTTGTGTGTTTATAAGCTGTTCACAAGTCTAACGGCAGATGGAAAGAAGCTGTTCTTATGGCGAGAGGTTCTGGTCCGGATGGACCGTAACCTCCTGCCTGAGGGAAGCGGCTCAAAAATTATTATTTGTTCATTCCATGGAATTCTGTGTAAATGTCACTGGTGGCAACTATAGCTCTTCCTGAACATCCAGGAATGGAATATCCAGCAGGAAAAACATTTTTTCTGCTGAACTTACCGTACAATGTACGTACAAAACCTATAGACACTAGGGGGTGCTAAAAGCTAGCTAAAACTGCTCTCTCTCTCCCTTTGAACATTTGATTTTAATACTGTGCAGTGCACAAATTAAGATTGTTGTTTTAAGTCAGAGTTGGAAAAACTGGTTCATAAATGGCGTGCGTCCACTGTTGCTATTAGTGACCTTTTAGTATGTAAATAAGGTGGGAAACGTCTCGAAATCGCCTATAAAAATCGGCCACTGGCTGAACACGACCTCTAGATATTGGCGTCGGTATCGGTGATAGAAATGCCCGTACCAAATCTGTTTCTATCAGATGTTTACGTTTAAACACACCAGAATGGCTGTAACATCCCTGTAAGCGATGACTTGTGTCTTTGTCTTGCTGTGCTTGAGGGCTCAGGGAGCACCCTCAGTTTTGTTGTGCCTCCAGGTATAATGTTAAAAAGGTCTATTCTATTCTATTCTATTCTATTCTGTTCTATTCTGTTCAGAAACGCCCACCCTGGCTGGCTGAAGGAAGCAGGAATGGTTTAAAGTCGCTGCTAAGAGCTCTCAGTCCGAGCCAAAGGCTACTAACACTAACATGTTGTGTGCTCCTCCTTAATCAAGCTGTAAGTACAACAGAATTATTCTACATTCATCACGGACACCTAAGCTGTCACTGCTGTTTAATGAGCATCAATTAAGCCGTTTCAACAGACTAGCTCAGCACATACTGCCGACACAAACAGGCTGGCTCAGCCCTAAGGAGAGCCTTCTTAACTCACAGTCTCGCATGTNCATTTAGTCGCGGTGTTTGAGGTTAAACAAAGAATTATTCACAAACTCTCCGTGTTTTCACATGTTCATGGGCCTAAAACCGAACGCCAAGCCCCTTCAGACGCACGTTAAGTCAAATCATTTCTAAACATCTCCTGGAAGGCTAGCTGACGCACACAAAAGGGTAAAACCTGAAAAATCAGAGCTCCTTCACACACAGTGGATTTTATTAGGAACTCTGAAATAATTTGTAATTCCAGTCCATATTTTGGTGTGAGTGAGGCTGCACCTCAGAGACTCGTGGGGCTGAATAATAATAATAATAATAATGTGTTTAATAGAGTCCACGATCTGCCGGACCCCCTGCTGTGGGATAAAAACTCATTCTTGTCACTTAACATTCAGTTTGACATTAAAGCTTGTTTACTGCTAACAAAAATTATCAAATGAGGCAGTCAGTATTTGAAAGCTGTGCTAATGAGAAAGTTGGAGTTGAAACCACACAACGCTGTGTTTCTGCAGAGAGACGAGGTAAATAACAGCAGAGGGAGATTTAACAACACTGCGATGTGCAGCCAGCTAGCCGCTCAGATCCTACGTCAGAGCGAGGGCTCACGCTGCTGTTAAACATCAGCTGTTCAACAAGTAAATACAAACGGTTTGTTGAAAGTCTGACTAAAGTAGAACGATTCTGATTTAATATTTTAGGCAGACACATATGAGAAAAAGATTTTTTTTTTCCATACAGGACTTTTTCCTTTTGGGACTTTTAGTTTGTGCTATCTGGTAAAATAACAGAGATTTTGAAAAATGATTTAAAATATGTTTTTTATTTATCTAAAACTGATCAAACCATCAATAAAAAGGCACGCCATGTAAAAATGGATGAAGAAATGCTTGAAGCGAGTTTGAAAGTTTGAAAATCAGAGGGTGATTTTTAGAGTCCAGTCCAGTTCTTTTCAGTCGGGTACCGAATGGCCAATATGAGTCTCATCGGACTAAATTATAACTTGTTTTTAACTTAAAGAAATAGTGATAGGTCTAGATTAGCATTAGCACCCCCAGCCTCCTTATTCTTTGCAGTTTTGTTTAGACTAGCAGGAATTAATGCATTGAAGCAATTATTTTTTTTGTATTTGTTAATTTACATTTTTTTATGTTTAAAATAAATGCCATTTAAAAAATGATCTCATTTGTTTCGTTATTATTTTAACATATAAGTTACATAGCAAGCATTAGAAGAAGTGAAAGCCAGCAGCTCTCAGCTGGCTGATTCCTTTTCCTGCTTTACTGAATAATCGGCTAAATTTGTGCAGGCATGGTTGATAATAGATTTTTTTTTAATAGTGGCAAAAATCGCCCAATTTATGGGTCCGGACAAATAATTGGTCTACTTCTAATCGTGCATTTTATGTGAAGCGGTGCATGACTCGACCTCCTCACCGCGGAAAAACCTAAAGAGACAAACGGAGATGCTACACTGATAGAATTTATTTAACCAAAACTGTAATTAGGTCATTTATACAAAGATATTTCAGCTAACCGGCAGCTTCTCCACCATTAAAGCACCTTTAATTGTGAATTTAACTCGTTAAATTAGAATAAACACATCCTGATGCTGCTCAGCACGGTTGTAGTCCCACAGCTGTTTATTCCACCTGAACCACTCAGGCACTTGGAAGAAAAGGTTGTTGGTGATTTTGCTTTCTGCCTGAACTGAAAGAGTGAAAGCCACCATCTGACCCCGGAAGAGGGATAGACGAACCAAGACCATCAAGGTGAGCAGAGCTGCTGGAACATTGACTTGATTCATCAAATTAGGCTCCGTGTAATTGTGCTGCATGACGACTCATAAAACACCGAGGCTATAAAGCTGCCAGGAAGCCATCGGCCTCGCGCTAAATGAAGTTAAAAAGGTGCATGGTTCACAACTTCATGCAGTGCTTCGACTTATGTGTCCAGCAGCTCCTGATCTGGTCATAACCTCATCTTCTGTAGTAACCATGGCGATTAGAACATGGGAACTGGGTGGGATGTGTTATTTAGGAGTTGTTTACAATGGAATAAATAGGGATCGGAATAATTTTGCAAGAATAATACAAAATATTAGTTTTTGATTTAAATAAATGAAAGGATCCCTGACTTGATTTGGTACATTTATACAACCGGCTTTAGGATATCTGCTGTTATGTAAGATTCACCTCTGCAGAGACCTAAGAAATCATTTCCCTAATCTCCACAACACCTGAGTGCATCTTTGGAGGGCCTGACCTCCCGGAGACTGGCGGAGCATGCGGTGTGAAGGCAGTTTACCTTTGTAATTGTTACAGATCACACCATTAACACAATATTGTCATAGCTCCTGCTCCTGCAGTCTGCAACAGCTGAGGGTTAATTTGCATAATAAATCTTAATTGAAGCTCATTAATGACTTGATAAGAAGCAAATCAGGTACACCACGGATAACTCAAGATGGATGTTTCCTCTGTCTTTAGGCGCAGGAGTTCTACATCACGGTGTAAAATGCAACTTAGATTATGATCTTTATGTTTATTTACCTTAGAATAAATGCACCGATTCTGGTCGTGGGAGCCAAAACCAATTTCTGATTTTGTGCAGATCTGACCTGCTGACATAGATTTTCCTAAACTATAATAAACAAAATGTAAAGAATTATTTTGTTATTAACTTGAAAATTACCGTATGACTCTGCAAGTAAAAAAAAAATTAAATTCACACAAAGAATTATAAAAATTGTTAAGAGATGCTTTAAATGTCACAGTGAATGAAATTGGCCGGTCATCACTGTGTGATCGATGTGAAAGTAAAAAAAATCTGATTTTCATTTTATTTCCACTATGAAATAGAAAAATTGGTTCCAGTCTGTGAACATAACTTTACTAAGAGTTGAATCACAGCACCATGTGGACATGTTTACATCCAAACTCGTCGTTTTCAAGTTGATCACAATTTCATTTTAAAACTATTCTGTCAATACTTATTTGTAATAAATCAGAATTGGCCCAAATCAGTATCAACCGATCAGAGCTGTACAAAAATCAGAACCTGGTATCGGCCCTGAAAACTAGAATCGGTGCATCTCCAGTAAATTAATCTCAGCTGTTCTCCAACACTGAAATCTGAGCAGAATGATTTTTTTTTTCTTTTCTACAAAAAGCCAGGGAGCTTTTGAAAAAGGAAAAACATGATATGTCGACCTCTTTCTAAAGCATCTCCGGCTAGGTTAACCCGATACGGCTATGATTGTCTCTGAGAAGTTTCAAACCATATGGCCAACACACACACACCCTTTGACTACACATGTAGGTCAACTACTGCAAGATGGATGTCTTCACTTAAATCTTCAGGACGTTGTATGGACACAGATTATGTGTTGACATAACAGCTAAGGATATAAATTACCCAGATATAAACTATAGTGGGAATGTATATCATTGCAATAATCCAAAGCACACGGGTTTCACCATAAAGCAACAAACCGTACCTGCTCAGTGAAATCGATAGCAGCCCCACGGTGCTACTGTATTAACTGCAAGCTAGCTTCGCACTCTTATCCTTTAAATCCACACAAATGAACAATTCCAGCCATAAAGTCTCCTCCTTGTTTTCCTCTGTAAATCATTACTTCTGTAGGGACCTGCATGGACAAAATACCAGCATTTCCTTTGTACTTGGCAAAAATAATGAGTTTTAGCTCCTTGCAATAAACTCTCCCAATATTCCAGTTATTGTCAGACTTAATGAGTGAAAAGGAAAAAAATTTGAATAAGAAAGTTGCTTTTCCGCTGTGATGATCACAGGGAAACATTATCCACATGAATCACACCAACGGCGTATCAAATTGTGTCATTTGCCTAGAAACTGGTGCAGGTCTCAGAGGGAAGGCGAGGTGAATGAGCGCTCGCCGTGGAGAGGTGCGACGCTGCACGGCCGCGTTGCCTTGAGACCCATCAGAGCAGCTCGTTTTTGTCCACACAGGAGAGCATGGCACCGAGGAGGGAGATCATTGTGCCGGGGGGGCACCAGAGCCACGGTTCTTATCAACCCAGTCGGCGCACCGCCCCGTCTGCAAACAAAACAAACTGCTCACTATCTTAACCTGTCACCCGCGGTAACCACCGTGCATGATAAATCCCGCTAACGTCACCTGACTAGATCCTCTTTAGAAGAAAACAAAACTAGCTGATGAGCAGAAAGTGGTTAAAGAGTGTCTCTACGGGGTGCTCCCGCAAGTTGGAAAACTGCAAGCTCCGCAACAACCTGGAAGTTTGTTTTTCTCACAAGATAGCAGAAAACATTTTCATGGCTGGATTTGATCAAAACAAACTATTTGCCTCGCTGACACGAATCCAGAGACTCAGCACGGAGGAAATAGACACAGTTAATGACCGCTAATGATGACATTCCTTAGTACGTTTCTGGTTCTCGCGATGAGCTCCACAGAAGAGCAAACTAACACAATCTGTTAATCAGAAGCTTTTCACTTCTAACTCACTAAAAACTCTGTAAAGCAACAAAAACATTCAAGTGAAGCTAAGCGTTGCCATCGGGGCCAAGAGGGAGGTTTTCACGTGCCGGTTCTTCTATCAGGACAACAGGACTCACTAGAAACACTCGGCAGTGCTTTAGGTGCTTCTCTGCCTCCCAGGATTACGTGGTGTAAGGATAGAATAAGTGATGCGATGTACCCAACTGATAACTTGGTTTATTTTTTTTTTTTTTGCCTCTTTATAAAAAAAAAACTTTAATTGATCTATTTGTGCATGTTTGGCCGATTAATGAGCAGAAAATAAATGTAATGCTGCTCATTTCTTAGCAAGAAAATGGTTCCATCATGTGAGCATTCAAGTGTTAATCAGTGTTATTAAGTACATTTTTGATGTTATGCTGATGAATAAAAAAGCTTACTGGATAAGAAGTAAATGCATGAATCAGCGTGTTGTGTCTGTGATCTGTAAAGATCGGTATCGGTCGGAGCAAAACCCACACCAGTTCACTTCTACGTGCGAGCATCACGAGACCCGCGATTCAGACATCAAGTAAAGGAAAAACGTGAAGATAACAACAATTAAAAAACCCGTCTCTTGGATTTAAATCCAGTAGATGTCTCGTTCTACTTTTGAGAGAAAATGTGATAAAGCCCGAGTGGAAGCCCTCGTATTTTCTGCCCCTTCCTCGCCGATTTTTTTTTTCCATTCCAAACGAACTTCCTTTTTTCTGCTCAAACTGGACAAACAACATCTGCCTTGATCGAAGGATGTTTTCCGAACAAACCACTTAGGAGGAATTTCTGCTTCCAATTCCCACAAGCTGCTGTCAGTCACTGGCTGGCACTGCAACACTTAATGCCTTTGTCTGTTCTCCAATTTATCTTGTTAACAGCAAATTGGGCTAACGGCTTGAAGCACGGAGCTATTGTAAAAAAAAAACTGAGGGGAGTACTCCCACGGCCACAGAGTAACATATGGCTCCCTTCACTCAAAAATGCATCCCGAGCACTTATAGGGCTTCGTGTTTACACCATATATATAAACCTGATACGAGGAATCCTGCTCAGAGTCTGTGGCCTGTTAGCCTCTGCCTTTGTGAAGCTGCTCTGTAATAAAGCGAAGGTTTAGTGCATCCCATCCCCAACCGGTGAGTAATTGGCATTTTAAATGACCACACTGGCCGTGTTTGCAAAGGAGGTAAATCAGAGACAACGGGCTTTTTGCTCGTGCACGTGGGGTTAACAGAGACGCCCGTTAGTGATGCAACTCCTAACTGGATGCAGAATCCTGGGAATGAATGCTTCTGCAAAACATAATTTTCCCTCTGCGTCTTTGAGAGTGCTGCAAGAAAAAAAACAGAATAGAAACAGATGAAACCTATTCCTTTGCATCTCCCGTGCTCTTATTCCAATACTCCTCTCTCCTTGTTCCCCCTCCACACATCATTAAACATATTATTATAACATGACTGTCAGCCTGCGCCTCTCTTCGCTCCATTCTTGCTCTGCCAGGTAATCAATTTGTCGTCACTCTCTGTAACCCCAGTAAAGTCATCAAGTGAAATGAGTTACAGCTGCAAAGAGCCTTCAAGAATACAGGAGAGAAGGGGGGGGGGGGGAAATTACCAGGAGAAAAATGACAACATAGCCCAGGAATATTCCACCGCTTGATAGCACATCCCAGGTCTCGAAGATGAAATATTAATGCACAATTTGTTTATCTGCGGGCCCACATCTCTCCGGTGCCGAGCTGTTAATTTTCTATCGGCACAGACAACGGATCAGTCAGTCATGAACTCTTCACAGCCATTACCGGGAGACATTTTGATTAAGTATTCCTAATGTAGTGGATAGGAAAGAATGAAAACACTCTGCCTGCCAACTTTTGATTGACCATTAAGCCACTGATGAATGTGCCTGTCAAAGAGGAGACAATTACCTCAACAATGAAGAAACTCTTCTGGAAGGCTTATTTCTCTGTAGGGCTGACACATTTACCAGAGCACAGGCGAGGCAGCTGAGAGCGTGTAAAGGGATCACTTAGGCATCTCCTCCAGAAAAGTTCTCTGAATAAAAGCGGGAGGTGGGGTGGGGGGGCATTGTTTTGAGAGAAAAGGGGCCTTCTTCAAGGCTGGGAAAGAAATATTTATCATGC
>SSNQ01034139.1:72957-156028 GCA_006942095.1 Nothobranchius kuhntae | reverse complement strand
GGGGTATAAGGTGTGTGTGTGTGTCCTAAACAGGTGTAAACTGATGCCATTTTGGGGTTAAACCATCACGGTCTGCCTCTGTTCTCAGCTAACACTCAAAAATACCATGGGTCCATCCGGTTTCGAACCGACAACCGCCTCTGATTAGCGACAGTATTTATTTGAGCATTATGATGCTTTAGCTTCATTTGCAAAAGGGAGGAAACTAAAGGAATTCTGAACTCTTAACTGGAGCAGCTCGATATTCGATTGATCGCAATTTTATTGATCTCAACGATAAATCCGCTTCCTGTCACCACAGCCAGAAACACACTCCGTGCATGAGTGTTTAGAGACGCGGGCTTCGGGTTTGCGATCATCTGATGTTGATGGATGGACTGGTCAGTAACGCTGAGTCTAAAACATCAGGAGCCAAATCAGACCCAAATATCAGAATCAGATTATTATGGTGTGTTTGTCATGTTTCTCTCAGTGTGTGTGTGTGTGTGTGTGTGTGTGTGTGTGTGTGTGTGTGTGTGTGTGTGTGTGTGTGTGTGTGTGTGTGTGTGTGTGTGTGTGTGTGTGTGTGTGTGTGAGCATTTGTCCATAAGATTATTGAGTTCACTCAGAGTTCACCTGCTGCGCCTCTCTCTGCTCCTCAGATCTTATTTATAAAGTTGCATCAGTGAGAAAATAAACTTCAGATCGGTGAGTGGAAGGATGTCTCGTGACGGTTCCAGAGTTACTCAGAGAGCTAAACAGACGTGATTTCTCTTTTCTAGCAGCTGTTTGTATTATTAGCCTGGTTCTTTCTAGTGCAGATGCCCCCTGCTGCTTCAACACCGAACCCAAACGACCCGGTGGACCCCTCCACAAGTTCCCAGAGGAAAGGATGAGATGATTGGGTTAAATAAGAGTCCTGAAGCCGCCTCGGCCCGGGTCCTCGCACCACCACCAAAGTTTTGGTTACAGGTGAGAAATAAACGTAAATAAAGGCAGACGGGAGGCTGACGTCTAACAGGTTGAGTTTTCGCTTACCTGCAGCCCGTTTGGGAGCCTGCTGTTTCCTCCGAGGCATGTTTCTGTGTTTCTGTGCGTGCGTGGGTGCGCGCGCGCGCTCGGGGTTTCGCGTGTTTCTCTTTCTGGAGTCGCACAGTTCACGAGTGAGCCCAGGTGAAATGTGAATGCGGTCTAGGATAGTCCATGCACGCAGAGTCTGTTCTGGCTCCGACTTCTGTGACACAAAAGGAAGAGAAAATCCAGCACGGAGGAGCGGCTCTCTGCGCGAGGAGCAGATGTTGAGCCGCGGCTTCACCTTCCTCCTCCTCCTCCGGGAAGCGAGCCGTCTCCTCTCACCATCCGCTTTTGTCCATCAGAAACGCGGATGGACGCGTGTCAGTCCAGTCGGTGCGTCCCGCCGATGGCTTTACTCGTGCGGGGGATGCGCGTAAGGACGAGGCTGGCTCGGTGTGTTACGCACGGTGCAGCGCGGGGAGAGGCGATGCCAGCAGACATGGATTCATAGAACAAACTGAACATTAAAAACTCCTCCCTCCTCCGCCGGACTTGATGATGGCAGCGAGACATTTGTTCCACTAGATAACCGGGAGTTTAAAGGAACAGAGGCCGCGCTGCCGCGGGAAGTTTACACTTGCAGCCCCTGCTGTCTTAATCTCACCCTGTTTCCGGTGTTTTACCACAAAGTCACACAAAAACAATCTGATTACAGTTTAAAGTTCGTCAAGCAGCTGTCCGTGAAGGGCTGTAGCGGTGTGTTTCCAGTTTTTATCCCGATAGTTGAATATTTCCTTCTGGTGAGAATTGGCCACATATAGCCTACTAATTACATCATGCGTCACAATGACTGAAGGTAAAGGTGACGCATGCACTCATGAAAATAACTCAGTTTTATAAAAGCGTTTTTGATTGTTTTGCTCATGATTCATTAAGCTTATTTTAAACTTGGCAGCAAGCACCGTGCCCCGGGTCCCTTTATGGCACCACACAGGCACACATGGACACAGAACTGGTCTACAGGACATCTTTTCTGCCTGTCCGATGATAATAAACCTAACAGATGGACGTGATTGCAACCCAGTTGTGACTTTCAGATATGTCCTGAAACACAGGAAAACAACCGAGTTTCTCCTCGCATCTGCTGGTTTTTATTCTGATAGAAACACTGAAAATACCCCAGAGACCTCCATGCTGGTTGGCTGATGTGAAGCACATGGCTACATTTAAGCCCTATGACAGGAACTACTGAAAAATGTCCACATGAATGGCATCAAGCTGCATGTTTTACCACTTTGAAGAACAAAAACTCATCTAAATGAAAGTTCTAGCATCCCTATGAGGAATAAATCATCCAGCCTTCCGTCTAATGTTGAGTTAGTCTCGTTGTGGTCACATCTTTAAAATATAGCAGTGCTAGTGTGTGAGGAAGGACTAATCAGCTCCTAACACATAAAGCTTAGAATCTGTAAAAATAGTTGAATTTATCTTATTTTTGTGTTTAATAAATCCAGTCATGGTAAAATGATGAGTGGCCTGTATTTGTATAGAGCCTTTATAGGGTTCTACAACCCCCCAAGGCGCTTCATAACACAACCAGTCAACCATGCATCCACAAGCTGTTGATGATGAGCTACGATGTAGCCACAGCCGCACTGAAGCGCGCACTGACAGAGGCGAGGCCTGCCATAAACTGACGCCACCAGCAGGCATGGCGGATAAAGCGTCTTTGCCAAGGACACAACAGCAGCATTCCCTGTCGGGAGTGGGATTGAACCTGCAACCTTCCAATTGCTGGACAACCCGCTCTACCTCCCCAGTCAGCCGGCATCAGCTGTTACTTCCTGAGGCCCAGTCCACTTTACTTTAGATATTATTTAATGAGTTTGCTGAATTTGCTCCTTTTCCCCTCAGAAAACAAACGTTTTTCATTCAAAATAAACTGATTTTCAAAAACTGCCATAAAGTTGAATTTAAAAAATGTTTTAGCACCTCTGTGTGGCTGTGACTTAGAAAACCACGTTTTCCCTAAACGGGCCTATATTACAGTTTTTCTCAGTTGTTTACACACATTTCCTGAAAGCATGCCTCATGTCCTCAGAACTCTACACACAAATCCAAAAAACACACACACAATGGGCAAAACCCCTCAATTAACCTGCAAAATTAAACTTCACATTCAACACAATGTTATTTCTCCTCACAATGTGATTTTGTTGTCAAATGACACACAAACCATCATATGAACAGACATTTATAAGAACCAGCCGAACACTTATGTGCTCAATGTTAAACACTATGATGAATGGAAAACACGTCTTCTCCATTCATCATAATGACTAAAGCCTTTTTGGTTCAGTGTTACACCTACTATACTACAGACAGTAAATACATGCATGTGTTGTTATTTCAGAATGCTGTTTTTACACTCTGAACACACAAATACATGGAGTGGTCACTATTGGGAAGCACAATCGTTATGATTACAACATTGAAACATGTATAATTTACTGTACACAGTGTTGAGTGTGTGCATCAGTTGCGGGACTCACTTGCACATAGTTAGATCGCAATTCTTTGACTCTTTCTGAGTTTCGTTCAAATGGCACCCTGGAGACCTGCTTCACCCTGAGATGATTTCTGTGCAAGACACGGTCCAGTGTTGAAAGGCTGACCCCATCAATATTTTGAAACATGTCGTTGTTTTCTATAATTTCTTTGTATTTGTCGTAATGTTGTGGCATTGTTTTCTAGGACCATGTTGAGGATTTCAGTTTCCTGTTTCCACCTCGTGTTGGTCATCTTTCAGTTCTGCCAAACAAATAGTAAAATACTGTCAATACAAAGTAGGTATACATTTCCTAAATACTGGAAACATACTTTACAGTATTTTTACTGTCCAACAAAACCATCCACAGGCAATACTACTACTATACTCATTGAATACTAATTGTATTGACATGCAGTACTGCCATTTTCTAGTGAGAGAAGTTTTCTTACCTCTTCTCATTTCAGAAGGTCCAGATGATGGATGCTACAGTGTTCCTGCTCTAATTTGGCTGTACTCTTTGCCCAGCATCCCTCATTGTAAGACCATGGCTGACCACATGATCAACCAAAGTGGCTTGGATCTCATCAGAGATTATGGTCCTTGGTCTTCCTCATCCTCGTCCTCCCCGTCCTCCTACTTTTACTCTCACTCCTCTGACTCTGGCTCTGTTTCCAATGTTGGCATCCATTGCTCCAACACAGAAGAGCTCACCTGTTGCCCTTTTATGCTAAAGCTCTGATTACTGATTGTAAAACGGGTGTTTGCCCTTGTGATGAGTCAGTGTGCATATTTGAAAAGCAGTGTGTTCCTTGTGAAAACAATATTTTCTGCATGAAAATTGTGCCAACAGCATAGATTTGTGTGTAGTGTTTTGAAAAAAGTGTGTTTTAGATTTGCAATTTGAGTGTAAAGGTTGGTTTATGCTTGACGCGTCCGCGAGGTCCGCACGGCTCCGCGTGGAAAAGTTGCGTCATTTTGCGTCATTTTAACAACCACGCCCCTCCACCGCGCCTCCGCACGGCCCAGAATTTCCGCAACGCGCACCTCGGAAAATTTCTAACCACGCGGACGGACGGACGCGGAAAAACATGGCGGACCGGCAAGAACTAGTTTGGCAGAGGTTCATAAATACAGACATTTGTATGACTCAGCTCTCAGAGATCACCGTGATCAACATGTTGTTAATAATTCTTGGAGAGAAATAGCTCGCACTGTCGGAAAAGACGAGGACGCTGTTAAAAATGCTGAAATGCCATGTTGTAAACAGTAATTTCTACTTCTACTATGGTGTGGTGTTGGATGCATGCCGTAGAGCTCCATGCTGCCCCCTACAGTTTGGGAGAATATTGGCTCACCGCAGAGACAAGCCGCATGAACCATAAACGCTGCGAATTGTGAAGCGCGTTCCATCCGCGAGCCGCATCACCAAGCAGAAAGTGAACGCGTCAAGCATAAACCAAGCTTTAAGCAGGAATTGTGCTTGTAGTTTAGCAGAACTGGTTAAGGGGGTTGGTGAATTGGTTACATGTTGTGGTAATTGTGTCTCAAGTACCAGAAAATGTGTGTAAACAATTGAGAAAAACTGTAAAGTTGTCCTCAATAGCTTTGTGCCCTAAAATCTAATAACTGGGTTTTTTCCCTCTTTACATTTGTCTCACTTTATTTTGTCAGCAGCAAACCTTGCGTGCTGACATGGATGAAGCAAGAGAGGAGATTGTGTTTTGATGTGTAGGTAATAGATGTTCTCATAGTGGGGGTGCCACCATGATATTTGGACAGCATAGACAGAAGGGGCAGCAGCAGCTCAGGAGGAAGAAGGAGAAAAAACGATGTCTATGTAGCGCCTCTCCAGATAAAAACCACGGGGCGCTTCACAAGGATGAAAAAAAATGCACGATGATTTTAAAAATCTAGTGTAAAAAACATGGGGGAAAAGGAGAAACTAAGATTAAAAATGTGAATGTGTGTTTGATAAGGTCAGTTGGGTGTGACGGCAGTCTTGAACTGCACTGAGTCTAAAGGTGAATCAGTGATAGATGTTAATGCAATAAACATTCTGAAGTCAGCGGTTGATGAGATGTTTTATGGACAAACAAACGAGTAAAACATTCACACACAGAACTCTGTAGTCCGCCGTTTGTTGATTAGAGCAAAGAAAAGGTCCCTCTGTAAGCAAATTAGATTTGGAATATGATTTTTAATTTCTACTCTTTACAGAATAGAATAGAATAGAATAGAATAGAATAGAATAGAATAGAATAGGGATCCCTTCACTGGTCCTCAGTGGGGAATTTTTGCTTAAAGTCAGATTTTATGAAGCTGTTCCTTTTTTAGTGTCTTTTTAATACCATCCCGATGCTTCTGCCTCCATCTGTGGTTTTGGACCATTATGACTAAAGCGTCTCTTTCTCTTTAAAAGCTTCTCATGACCTAATCAAATATGAAGCTGCAGGTGATGGATGACTTCATTTCAGAGAGACAACACCCCTCAGAGATCCAGGCTCGCCCTGCATTACAAATGGCTTCCTGATAATATTCCATCACCCTATTTTGTGTCTGTCACTCATTTTGCCAATGATACCAGAGACCTCCCGTGAACTCCACCTGAACCTGTGCGATCAATCACAACTCGGATCAAGCCGGAGCCTTACCTGTCTGACAGCTCCTAACCATGTGTGTACACAAAGCGTGCCGTGACAGCCGCAGCGATGCCCACCACCACCACCACGGCTCATCTCTCCTCCGAGGGCCTCGCTCCACTGCCGCCCACACCCACGCTGCATCCATGCCACATCTGCCTCTCCACACCTCTCTGCGCCAAACTGTGAAAGTAAAAAAGTTTGCAATCAACACTTGTATTTACAACTTTTCACCAACTGCTCATGCGTGAGATCAATGTGCAGATGGTGGAGACTGTCATCCCCAGAGTCTTGATGAGCTTTCTTCCCCACTCACATGGTTGCCATTCGCATACCTGGCTGATTGAGGATGTACCGAGATGCAACCTTAACAGGTTTTGTTTAAGTGTATTCTGCCACTGTGACGATATGTGAAAAACAGGGATCTTGTTAGTGTTGTTGACAGGAGGGGAGGACACCTGTGGCTCTCATCATGAAGAGGCGCTAATTCTGCCTGGAAGGAAGATTTTTTTTCACCAAGAGGCTTTGATTTACAGTCTGCTGAGACCTGGTGCCATAGGTCCCTCCGACCAGAAAGTTCAAGTGTCTTCAATGCATGGGCCTGGGATTTACTCTGCAACCTACCGATTACAGGGCAACCCCCTAACCATGAGCCACCCTTATTCCAAATACGATGATGGCAAAAAATGAAGCCATATCTAGCACACTATCCAAGTTTCTCTGCTTATTCCTGGTTAGGATGCAGGGGCAGCGGTCTAAGGCCATGTACAAAAGTAGCTGGGTTTTTGTAAAACCAAATATCCTCCCCCTGCATACGAAAATGGGTCCACACCACCTATTATTCAGCGAAATAGTCCAGTGCATGGTGCAACACATTCATAGGCATGTAAAGACAACAGTAGTTCCCCAAACCATCAGCATCTTTGATGAAAACCATTCCTTGGATGTGGAACAACAAGGTGGCAGGCAGTAATGGTCATTTCTCTTTGCCTGTGGTCTTCTACTTTGAGCAGTAAGTGTAAAAAGAAGCAAGTGTAAACAGGTCATGTATGTTGACATCCGGTTACATGCGTACATGTCAAAGTAGAGAGGCCCAGACTCTCAAGCTGCTTGGGCCAGCCACTCCAGGGAAATCCTAAGATATGGGCCAGCCAGGTAACATAGTACCTCCAGCATGTCCTAGTCTTCACTTAGGCCTCTTTTTGATTGGACGTGCCTGGAACGCTTCATCATGGAGGTGTTCAGGAGATTTCATAAACAGATGCCCAAGCCACCTCAACTGTCTTCTCTTGAGCCTTATACACTTCTCCATCAGGTCCACGAGGAGGAGACACGCACGCATGGACAGAGACGTTTTGCTCTTGGACTTCTCCGTCTCCTGGAGAGTGTTGCAAAGCAATTCCCTGCCAGGATAACAGCGGACGCAGCGCCGGTCCGGGGTGTCCTGATGTGTATCCGGTCCAAGATTGTCTGTTTATGTTGTGTGTAGTGTAATGGTTTAAGGCTCTTTTATTAAAGAGGAACCATTCTACATATTAATTTGAGATATTAATTTTACTAAATTAATAACCAAATTTTATAGAAATAAGAAGACTCAAAGGTTGTTTTCATCGATAAACTGACGATCATATCCGTGTGTCTGTGTTTCAGTTCAATGAAAAGACAAGTTTGAAATTTAAGAGTTTTAATTCTTCAATTTAAACTAACGATTTGAAATGACAATCATAGGAAAAATAATCAACATTGGCAACCTTGTTGGACAATCTTTAACAGTTGATATTTTAAGCTTGCTCAAATAGACCTTGTGTTGGATGTGCTAAGACTTGAGAATGATGGAATTATGAATGCGTGCACGTATGTGTGAGATTGCTTCAGGGAGAGAAAAGGTGAATCTGAGTGAAAATGATGGTTTGAATTAAACTTAGTTCTTATTAGAAAAACTGCATCAGAACGCTATCTGTTGTGTTCTGCCTCACCGTACTCAGGACCCTCTTTCAGATCCGGACGTCACAGGAGGATGTTTCATCCAGGGGACACCTTGGCTGGCAGAGAAGACGAAGGTGTGCGACGATCCGGTCCAGAGTTGACCTCGGTACACGTTGGTGAAGCGTTTAGCAGATGCGCTTTCTCAAGTTTAAATTAACTCAGAAATCAAAGACTCTGGACGAGTCTGCGTTAGCGGTTGCATTTCAGCTATCCTGTCTGGCTTGACAGGAATAGCGTGGGGGAGGAGAAAAGAGCCGGCGGCTCCGTTCCCCGTTGGCGTTTGTTCAGCACGTCCTCTCTCTCTCTTAGTCAAACTCGAACTGACTAACTTACCAAAAACCACTTCTCTTCCCAAAGCAAACTTGTGCGTCAGAGCAAATGTGTTTTGGAGTTACTGTGAATCCAGACCTGTGTGAGCGAGTGTGAAGGTCATCGCTAAACATCTCCCAAAAACATTATTTAATTAAGTATTGATTCATTATAGTTCATTATGATTACCCAAAGCATAATAATCATTCATTTGATTAAAATACATTTATAATGAGCAAAGTGATAAATTGATTATTTAACATTTAAAATAAAGAAAAGGAAGTTTAAGACTCTGTTTTATTATGACTAGCTACTCAGTGGAGTCCTTCTTCTGGAGACCAGATGTTCGGTTGTTTTGGAATCGTGCAGACTTGCTGGCGGTTCAGGTCTTTACCTGTGGGTGAAAGTTGCTGGTGTCCCAGCTTTGACCCAGCCGGGCAAATCCAACCTTTGGCACAGAAAAAACCCATACTTCCTCACGCTGCATGTGTTTCCACACCTCGCCACCTCTAAACCCACGTTTCCAGCCATTTACGTCCATGAATGGGGGTTCACCAATCAATCCGGCTTATGAAAAACAACTTCCATGAGTAGGGGTGGACTGGTCTATCTGGGAGTCTGGCGCTGTCCCGGTGGGCTGCTTACCGTCCTAGCCCACCCCTGTCGATGAGGTGCTCTGCATGCTGAGCACCATCAACAACAGCCAGCCCAGGCAGGAGGAGAGTTAACAAAAGAAACAAGTTCTTTGAGCTAATGTTCACTGATCCTCTCATCACCTCGACTTTGCCTAGAAATCCTTTCCATAAAGGTTATAAACAGAATTGGTGACGAAGGACAGCTTTGGTGAAGTTCAACTCTCACTAGAAATGAGTCCAACTTTTAGCTGGCAATACGGACGAAACTCCGACACTGAGGAAACAGGGACCTAACAGCCCACATCAAGGGTCAGGTACCCCATTCCACTAAACCAACTACCGTCCATCCTTTGCTAAGGGTGTAGAGCTGGTCCAGTGTTCCACGGCCAGAATGAAAACTACATTGCGCATCTGAGGTTTGACTATTCAAGGTGGGAATTGAAATTCTTTATGACAGGACACACCGCAAGATGCGTTTGGGCCAGCCAGACCAGCATCCTCCTCACCATCAGTCAACTCATGACTAGTTAGTGGTTAGTTGACAGCTCCACCCCTGTCTTCACCAGAGTGTCCAAGACATGAAGCTGCAAATCCGATGAAAAAACAACAAGGTCGATCTGGGATCTAAGGTATCCTGGTGCCAGGGGCAAATATGGACACCTTTATGTTTGAACATGTCATGTTCTGTGTCCCTTTATTTCCCAACCCCTCCAGGTCATCCTCTTGTGTCCCATTATTATCTCCAGCCCTCTGTAGACTTCCCTCAGGTGTCCTTCTAATCATTCCCCATTCCTAATCAATCTTTATTAAGTCCTCCTCATCCGTCTGGTTATTAGTTGCTTGTTTTTGGCCCTCAGTCTTTAGGTTTAGTTTTGTAGTTATAGGTTAATGTTTATCTGCCCTCTGGTCAAGCTCCTTCCCTTCCCATTTTGTTAATTGATTCCACCGGTGTCTCCTCAGCTCACACTCCTCACACCTGTCACCTGTTTCCCTGATCACCTCCCTCCTGTTTATAAGCCTTGTCTTGTCACTCTGTGTTTGTCGGTCCATTGTTGCTGTCAGTGTGTTTGTTGTTTTTATGTCGGCGTTTTCTGATGCTCTGTTTGAGCTTTGTTCACTCGTCCCAGTTCTGTGCTCTAAGTGAGCTTAGGTTCTTCTGGACTTTGGATTTTTGGCTTGCTGCCATTTGGATTTATTTTTGTTCTTCCTCCAAATAAAGGATTTTACTTTACATATCAACTCCTGCCTCGTGTCATCCTGGGTTCTGCAATTTGGGTTCCAACATCCCTCCAAACGTGACGGAACACTGTTTTTTATGGTCAATCCATGATGACAAAACACCATGCAGATTCAGATCAGGAGGACCATTCATCAAAACCACACATCTCCACATCTCATTGTCACTGGCGTAGCATGAACATTGAAGTCCCTCAGCAGAACAAACGAGTCATGGGATGGACTGCTTTCTCGCTCTCCTTCCAAGTCCTTTGAAAATAGTTTGTAATCTTACCTACTGTTTAGTGCATAAGCACAAAAATAGTCAGGACCTGCCCCTCCACACATAGGCAGAGAGGGCAGATAGGGCTACTACTACTACTACTACTACTACTACATGTCCCACCTCCAGAGGGGAACCCTTATATTCTAGCAAGGGAACACTGTTTCCATTTATGTTAATAATACCTAGGGGTCTTTGGGCTGCTCCCTCACCTTGGACCTGTTTGCCACGGGTAATTATACCAGGGGCATGAAGCTCTCTTGCTTTGAAAATCTGCCAACTATTTAAAAATCCTGCTGCGTGAACCAGATGTAAGACGTCCCTGTCTGGTCACACCTGCTCTGACTGGTCAGCTGTCTGTTTAAATATGAAAGCAACCGGAAGCTTTATTTGAGTTTAATGACTTGTTGTAAAACAAGAGTTTGCTTCCCGCTTTTAGAAAAGTTCTATTTAAAAAAGGGGAAACAGAAAGGCGTGTTGCTACTCTGTAGTATTGTGACTTGGATAAATAAAGGAAGAAAAGTCTAAACAAAACTCTGCAGACTGTTCTAATGCTCTGTTCTCCTGAAGGACCGTACTTTAGCGATGTCATTTAACATACTTAAAAGTATAAAGACACTATTTAACATATGTTGTTTTACCTCTCAATAATGTAGCGGAGGCAAATGTGTATTATTTATTTGATATTCTGTTTATACCTTGCTTGATCTTTATTGTTAATATCAGAAGATTATAGGGCTTAATCAGAAGATTCTAGGATTTTTGCTTTATTAAGTAATTATACACACTTTGTTTTGATTCAGAAAAGAGTCAGGTTTATAAAAGTAAGAAATTATTTTATTACAATTATAATGCGACAAGTGAACTAAGTATTTACTGTGAGTGGATGGAGCCAAAGGTGATGTATGTGTAAATGCGTGATGGTCAGAACTTCCGAATCTTGGAAAGCGGTGCCTCCGGATGAAAAAGAATTTGGTTTGCTCTAAACTATGAAGTTATCTTCAGAAGCACATTCAGACGCAATCTCTCTGTGTTCTACCTCACCCTTTGATGACCCTCGTCACGGATCCGGAGGTCAGAGGGGTCGGATGACCTCGGGGCACCCAGGTCCAGTAAATTGACCACAAGCACCGACTTCTCCGGTCCAAAAGATGTCACCAGGCAGCACAGGTTGGAATCAGCGTGCGTCTCAGGAATAACTCTTAAGGAGGTGTAATATCGGCTTTGTTCTGCAGGAACTAGTTTTGCTGTCTCAGCTTTGCAGGTACAAAAAGGTTTTGACGACGTGTCGAAATCTTTGATTGTTAAAGAGATATGCTAAAGATGGCCGGTCTGAAGCTTTCTCTAGAACTGTTGAATTACTCAAAGTGATTTAGTTTTTCAGAATTTATGTTATGATTTTCCAGCCAATCAGAGGCTGACAGGTTGGGAGATGTCACCAAGACAACTCAGAAACAAACCCTCTTTGATATGGAGGCTTTGATCCAGGTAAAAGGTTAGCTATGTGTCAGGGTCTAACTTAACCGTACTTGTTATTGTGTGGAGCAGGTGTGAGGACCTAGTCGTCAAAACATGGTGAACACATTGCACGTTCTATGAGACACACATAACATCCATTCAGCGTGCACAGATTAATGAAGCATTTCATTATACTATGATTATTATAAGTAGTAATAAACAAATGTTTATTTAATGATTATCTAGATTATAAGTCATAGAAGGAGTTCATATTGATTTAGTGAATGAGTCTTGAATGTAGCAATTAATTTGAACTGGAGTTCGAGTCTTCTGGAGGCAGACAGATGAGACCTTGGGAGAGAAAGTTATTGTTTATCTTTCAGACTAGTACAGTCTGAATCCCAGCTGGTGTGCAGCAGACAGATTTAAAGGGAACACGAGCAATGTTGTCTCCTTTCTGACCAGATGTTGAGTAGCTGGTGAAAGGTCAGGCTGTACCTAAACTGACCATTGTTGGACGCTACAATAACAAATAACTTCAAAAATGTCTAAAAACCAAAGATGCAGAGAAGGAAGTGAGAACAATCCCCGGACTTTGTGTTTTGAGTAGAGCTCAGTTTGCTGCATTGCTCTGCTCTCATCAGCGTTACATCCACTGTAGACACAAAAAGAAAACGCTCTAAAAAGCTCTTCGTGCAGCATCTGTTCTGGATCTAACAGGAGGCGGAGTTAACAGTTAGCTTAAAAACATCGTAAAGCCTTTAGCAGCTTAGCCACTTATTTCCCTCAGGAGCTGGTGGAGAGCACAGCGGACCTAAAGCAGGCTGCATATTGACACCAGGTAGTTGGAAACAAGACTGCAACTGAATGCTGATGTTGCAGCGTTCCTCCTGAAAGAGTACAAACACAACTGTTTCTTTTAACGCTTAGCATAGCAAATTATAAACTTAGAAAGAGGCTAATTTGATGTTTTTTGTATAGTTTTATTTTTCCAAGAGAAAATAGATGTTTTTTCTTTGAAACTATCTTCATGAGGTGAAATCAGTGAAGGCACCAGCTGAAACCCTCTTTTTTCTGCTGCAAACAGAAGACGGACAACGCAGCAATTAAGCAGTTTTATTCCTTTTTGCTTGTCTCTGACATTTGAGCCTGTCTTCTCCTGGTCCAGGATTTCAAACATATCTAATTGGGCGGATGTGAGCTATTGCACTTCACAACGTTTTCAAACTGAATCGTAGAAAAGCTGATGTGAAATGTGTCCAGCTTTTTTTTTTTTTAGTGCGTCATCAGGAGCCGAATAATTGTGACTCCATTCTCTTTCATTGCAGACTGCTGGTTCAGCCAACGTAAACTCTTTGGGTATATTAAGATAATTGTTCTTTCTTTTTTTTTTTCTCCAGGCAGTTCTGGCATCTTTATAGAACTACAGTACACACAAACATCAACCTGCGAGTCTCTTACGTGACTCGTCTGCAGGACAACTGGACTTCAGCTAATATGGGCCCAAATGCCAAAACATAGCATCAAGTCAACTTATACTCATGCAGTTGTGAGATCTGATAACACTTTGGGAATCCGACACTTCAGAAGTTAACCCTTTAATTAGTAAGTGAACAGTTTGGTAGAGAACAGCTGAGTACCTAAATTTCATTGGAGCGTACTTTTACCTGAAAAAAATAAACAAAAACAACTAAACATGTATTACAGGGATGTTTGAATTAAAAGAAGACATTATTATGAGGACCACCGGGACAATGTCAGGTGGGCCAGTCCACCCCTGGTGAGGGCATGCACTCGTTATAAAATAAATGATCTGTTTGCTAGAATGACCGAATGCCTTGTGAGTCACTCTCTCTGAGAAAAGCTCTGGTGCTCCTGTTTCATACAGTAGATGTTAGGTGGAGGAGTGTGTGACAGAAACAGCAGGATTTGTAGTCTTTCTCAGTATTGTGATATTCTGATTGGTTAACATCAATATGACTTTACTACTGACTCCGTTTGCTCTGTGACGTTTATGTTTTATTTCCACAAATAACACAAGCCTGGAAGAGTTCTGCTGTGTGGTGGAGTTGCTAATGCTAACAGTTGGCATTGAATAGCTGGTACGTTTTCTGCTTTTTCCTGGATGCTAAACCAACAACAGCCTTCCCTAGGCGTGCTAGGTCTTGAATTTCATTTGGGAGATTACTAATGTATGTGATCCATTTGAGTGAAATCTAGACTACCTGAGACTTTTAAAATCTACCAATACAGATGTCCTTCACTAGCCTAGTGAACTAGACCAAATTCTTGCTTTGCAAAGTTTGGTCTAGGCACGCTCCATTGGAACCTCCGCAGCTCCTACCAGGACTCTGGCTAGCCAATCACAGCTCTCTAGAGGGGTTTCAAACACTTAAAGAGCTGTGATTGGTCCATAATGGTGGGCCAATCATAGTGCTCTATCTGCTTAGTGATCAGGCTGTACTGTGGAGTCAAGTTCCTATGCTCTGGATCGCTGGAGCGCTGGCAATACAATTCATTCTGATTCTGATTCTGATTCTGAAATCACAGAGCTTTATCCGCTTTGTGGGCCAATCAGGGCACTCTATATGCCTGGTGGGTGGGATGATGCAACAGAGTGAAACAAGAGTATGTCACATTCATTGTCCAGTGGAATGCGGAGATCATTTGAAAGACAACGGTAGAACCCGCCCCACAACCGAGAGCCGTCAATGGAGCGTGGCCAGACTAATAATATATTTATTTAGTCTGGCTTGCCAGGCTAGTCCTTCACAGGAAGTGATCAGAATTTAGTGAAACTCTTAGGTCAATAGGAGTCTCCTAGATGTGATCATGTCTTTACTCCAGTGATGAGATTTCACGTAAAACCAGACAACCTGTGATTGAATTTGGGTTTCATGATATCTAACAGTGTGACAACATTTACTACAGTAGCTTGTTTTCTGCTTGTCAAGCCTGTGAAAACTCACCCGAGCTCCAAACAAAGCACTATTTGAAATTCTACTGATGCCTTTAAAAAACAAAAGATGTTTCCAGTTGTGGGATTGACAAGTGGTTAAAAATAAAAAAGGCCTGAGCTGAGCAACACTGTGGCAAATGAAGAATGTAAACGCAATGAGAACATGTTAAAAACACTCATGAGACGAGATCAGAGTCCTCTGTGATCACGTAAACAAATACTAAGATTGGATGTCTCTGAAATCAGGCTCTGCTTGTAGATGTTTGATGATCGCATTAGGAGTTGCCTTTATAGAGACATTAGCATTTATCTCTGGATTAAAAAAAACATCAAAACGTTGTTAAAAATGAATTAAATGATGCCCAGTTGTTGAAATACATATATTGGCGGCTTTGTAACATAACCAAAAAAATCTGGTCTAAAATACATGAGAGCGGGTGTAAGTCTCTGGGCGACGCCACATTAGACTCCATGTTTCCTTCTACGGGAGCCCATGAGGACAAAATGCATTTACTGATTTGTAACGGTTACAAAACTGTCACCATTCATAAACATTAATGTTTATTGTTGCTCCCATTTACCTCTCCACTCGTTGCCAGTGATGAAAGGAAGTCTGATGGGCCTGTCATTTTGCTGAAGTTTGCACTCCCCAAGGATTTTTGACCCTAATGGGCATCCGTTGGTAAGGTCTTACTCCAACACAAAAATACCACGTGCTTGCAATGATTTAGGTAAGTACTGCCCCCTATTGCCAAGAAAAATACACACTGTCACTTTAAAGTAAATGATATGTGCATCATCAGTTATGTTTGAACCAAGGCTATTTGTAGAAAGGAGAACAGTACTATGTATTTCTGGTCAGATGCATCCCGTATCCTTGGGTTAAAACTCGGTATCGGGTATCAGGCTGTGTACTCGTTCTCGTTAAAGTGCCCTGATACTACGGGACAGACACCAGGAGCTTTGTTGCTCTCTGACAGACACATAAACACAACCCAGTTGTTAGAGCAACAGGAGTATGTTATGTAACCAGTGGGTTGCTGGTTCCAACCCTGGGTTTGAACCCAGGCTCTGTTTGTGTCAGTACTATATTGTGTTTTTGTCAGCTGGAGATACCATGTTAAGGTTTATGTGTTTGAGTTATGTAGCTTCAAATTCGCTACGTCACATTTGAAGGAATGTGTTGAGCTGCAGCAGGGCTGTCAGTATTGTGTTTATAAACTGTTAAAATTTAACTTTTAATAAGTGAGTACTGACAGATGTGGCAAGACTGTTTTAATGTGCCTGATGAAGTTAATTTTAAGGAGTGTAAACACACGTGAACACCTGTATCGGTACTTAGCATCACCAAATACCCGTATGTTAGCGCTTGCATATTTAATATTGAATATTGTGCATCTCTATTGAAACGTTTTGTTTGAAAGCAGCTGAGGCTGAGCAAGCTGACGTGGGTGCTGCTGCTGTTTAAAGAGCAGTTAAAGGAGCTTTGTGGGACTCGGCATGTTTGTCCTCAGGGCTGAATGTAACAGATGACAGAGATCTTTGAAGCTTTTTCACATCAGTCACACCTCACTCTTTTTCACCGTTTTATAACATACTGTAGAGTCGCTGTTGTGAAATGTGTTGCACTGTTTGTAGCTAATGCTGATGGCTGACAAGCAGCCGCTTGTCGCTCTTCTGGTGACAGATGTTAATACATCACACTCCGCCTTCTCTCACTCCAACAGTTTGGTGAATACTTTTGATGCTGAGCTTTAAGAAGTCTTTCGTATATCACATACAGGCGATATAGAACCGTGTGTGTGTGTGTGTGTGTGTGTGTGTGTGTGTGTGTGTGTGTGTGTGTGTGTGTGTGAAACAACTATCCAATCCAATTTTATTTATATAGCACATTTAAAAACAGCATGTCAGCTGACCAAAGCACCGCACAGAGTTAAACCTAAAAGCATTCAAATTCACATACATACACATTAAACACAGATTAAAAACTGTCATAAAATAGAAGCACCTAAAATCAAAACAAAAGTTAAAACAGCCAATGAAAACAGACGTCAGTAAAAACAGAAGAGAGGCACAGCATAGCAGAACGATCATTGGCCAAAAGCTAAATGAAAGAAATGTGTCTTTAGGCTGGATTTAAACTGTGCCAGTGAGGAAGCCTGGCGTACCACCAGAGGGAGTGCGTTCCAGAGTCTGGGAGCAGCAAAGGCGGGGGGGGGGGGGGGGGGGGGGGGGGGGGGGGGGGGGGGGGGGCAGCTCTGACAAGTATAAGGGGGCTAGACCATTCAGGGCTTTGTAGGCAAAAGTTAGAACTTTGAATTGTATTCGAAAGTGCACAGGAATCCAGTGTAGATCATCCAGAATGGGAGTGATGTGACAGCGTTTATTTGTATTGGAAAGAAATCTGGCTGCAGCGTTCTGGACTTTCTGCAGACGATTTAGGACAGATACATTTGCACCGATTAGAACTGAGCTGAAAAGTCGAGTCTGGAAGTGATAAAAGCATGAATAACAGATTCTAAGTGCGGCCTCATAAGAATGGGCTTTAGTCGGGTAAGGCGATAAAGCTGGAAGACTGTGCACAAACCATGATAACATGAACTGTAAGCCCGTGCGGATGAAAACATCTGGAGTAAATATGTCTCAGGTTGAACCACGAGCCATCTTTTCCGAAGATCAGGCTCATATTCCTATTTCTGAAAACAACTCACACGCACCTTTTGGACAGCTCAGTTCCTGAACTAGCATGTTTGTTTTTGATCAAATATCTGATATTAAACTCATTGTAAACTAATAAGGACTTTTTTTTTAATTAACGGTTTCGATGTGTTTATGTGAAATGAATCCGTTCATTATTAGTGATGAAACCTGATGTGGCTAAGTTTCACGATTCCGCGGCTATTTCCTGTAGTCACTCCATCCTAATTAGTCATAGTCCTGAGGGGTGGGTTGGGGGGTAAAGAGGTGTGTTGGTATTATGTTAATTTCCCGGACAGTAAATTGCTCCTTAGGACAGTTTTGACTCAACAATATGAAACAGTAGATACATTTACACCTCCTGATTGTCACTTGTTCCAGTTGCACACACACCCCCTTCCTTTAATAAATGCATATTAACCACTGAAGTTTGAGATAAATATTGCAGTTGCTGAGTTTTCATTCATGTTGATCTTCATTCAGGACAATATTGCTACCAAAGGATGTCAAAAACCACTTTTAGTCTGGGGTTGTGTCAGGAAGGGCATCTGGCATAAACCTTTAAGCTACAATGGCAAAATAACTTTTTTCATGCCCATTGGCTGTTTTAAACAGGGGCCCACAGGGGCCTGGGCCCCTATAGAACCGGCCCTGGCCCCTGTTATGGCCCCTGTGCTGAAGAGATCGGATTTTTTTTCCCCACGCTGCCTCGGAGACGGGAACTAATGCGCTGCAGCGTTTCAAACGGAGCCTTTAGAGCGCAGCACACTCTGTGGACAGAACTGTTTACCCGGTGGCTTTTTGAATAAAAGATTAAGAATAGTTTAAATGGGACCCAAAGAAATTCTTGAGGACGACTAACGGAAAAGACGCTGAGAGTCGAAGGCAAGCAATACAGTTTATTTTCCTGACATCAATGAATTTCCTTTGGCAAAATTGTGCACAAGCACAAAATTAGTCATATGGTGACGACAAAAAGGAATTTTGATATTGCACTAATTTTTCCCTTTTTTTTTCTTGCGCCCCCATGAAAAAATACTGGCCCCACTGTGGCCCCCCTGGAAAATTTGGCCTAGAACCGCCCCTGTGCATGCCTCTTAACAACATTCTAATATGTTTTGGACGTTTTGACCGAAAATAACTATTCTGTAAATTTGCTGCAGCAGCTTTACTGACACAGCGGCCTAGTGGTACAAGTGGTTTCCTTGGGACTGGGAAATCATGTGTTCAAATCCATGGTCAAGTCACACCAAAGACTCCCATTATTAAGGGATTCTATTGGGGGGTGGGGGGGGTGGGGGGGGGGGTCTAAATCACCAAATGGTTAACCATTTCCCATGGGGATGGGTCTAATGAGGCGATGTAGATTCACCAGTGTGTGATGATGACTAATGGGACTTTAACTCTGACTGTAAGCCAAATCAACTATGTGAAGCATCAGAAGCAGGGACCTGAAAGGCTCAACAGCCTAATAAAAAAGGCTGGTTCTGTTCTGGGGACGACTGTGGAACCGCTGGAGGAGATAATGCAAAGAAGGATTCTCCAGAGAATCAAGAACATGATGGACAACCCTGAGCATTCTCTTCACAAGACTGTCCGACAACGGAAGAGTGTCTTCAGTCAGAGGCTTCTTCAGTTTCGCTGCAACACTGACCGCTACTGGAGATCCTTCCTGCCAACAGCCGTTGTAATATACAACAACTCTTTGATGACTTGATTATTATTATTATTCTGAGCTACTACAGCAATCAGTTTCCCTCTGGGATTAATAAAGTACTTTTGAATTTGAATTTGAATCACAAACAGGGGTTTCAAGCCTGATTGATCGAGGCCCGGGTTAGCAATGATCGCCCCCCACTTCCACAGTGGCAAGGCTACTGGGATCTAGTGGATTAGGAGTTATCCTGAAGAAGGAATTTGTTGGGAATGTTCTGGAAGTAAAAAGAATGTCAGATAGACTGAGGAGCCTGAAGCTGACGAAATAATGATCAATGTTCTGATTATTCCTCTCAGCTAGGATGTGAACTAGAACAGAAGCAGACATTTTGAAGTGAGCTAGATGTTTGGATTCAGTGTATCCCCAGAGTTCAGAGAGGTAATTAGAGGTGATGAGGAAGTGATGGGCAGGTTTGGTATACAAGATAGGGACAATGAGGTGATAACAAAGAGGGACAGATGGTGACGGTCACAAAGGAATTGGTTCTTAGGAATACTGTCTTCCAGATCAGGCCGAAGTATAGCGTGGACAGCTTCTTCTGTCGACATTGTAATTTAAAGATTAGTGACTGCAAAGTTGAGGTAAGTGAGAGTGCAGTGAGACAGCATAGGATGGTGGTCTGTGGGGTCAGTCTGATGGTGGAGAAGAAGAGAATGAAGGTGGAGCAGAAGACCAGGTGGGGGGAAATGAAAGAAGAGTGTTTTGAGGTTGTCAAGGAGGAGTTGAGGTGGTCCAAAATAACTGGACAGACACAGCTAATGAGATTAGGGAGGCAGGTGGGAGGGTACCTGTTGTGTCTCATAAGGAGTAAAGTAGATAAGGAGACTTGGTTGTGGAATGAAAAAGCTCAAGAGCAGATACAGAGAACGAAGTCGGCTAAGAAGAAGTGGAACACTGAGAGGACTGAGGAGACTAGGCAGGAGTATGGCGGAGGTAGAGGTGACAAAGGCCAAACAAAGGGTGCATGACGACCTGTAAGCGAGGTTCGACGGTAAGTGGGGTGTAGGACACATACAGTTAATGTTTTAGTCATGAGTGTATAAATAAACTTGGTGTAGGCTTTGTAAGAAGATAAATCTTTGATGGCCATGTAATCATGGGTGGGGGTTTAATTTCATCTGCAACACCTGCTCAGGTAACATTAGAAAAGGGAGAGTGGGTGAGCGGGTTGCCGTAGTTTTTATTTGTTTAATTATTTTGAGCATGTCAAACTTAGTTCATTTGCTTTGCCTTAAAGTGACAGTGGGCATTTTACCTGGTGATGGGGCCGGCGCACATGTAAATCACTGCAGCGTTTTTGTGTTTGAGTAAGACCTTACCAACGGATGGCCGTCAGGGTCAAAAATCCCTGGGAGGCAAATGTTTGGTCGTGTCAGATTTTTCAACCTCCAGCCAAACAACGAGCACATCAGACTCTCTGTCTTTAGTGGCAACGAGTGAAGAAGTAAAGTTGTCGGCCAAAGACACAAGTGGCCATTAATGATCCCTTTCCAGTCTAAATCCTGAAGCGTTTCTTTATAGAGGAATAGGAATTTTAATTCATAAGGAGCTTCCTAAAACCCTTATTGAACAAGCGCTGCAGTGAATAAACGCTTTTTAAACATATTAAAAGTGAAACTAAACCATCAGTTGGCGGTGGGACCTTGTAAAAACCACTGAAACTAATGTTTCAGGACTGGGATGTTATTGGTTGTTGTTAATAAACAGTTTCTTTCTTCTTTTTTTCAACGATTATGGAAATTCCAGATTTGTATTAATTTTAAACCCTTATGTAATTATTTTTTAAATTTCCCCATATTCACATATTTGTTTGTGTGTTTGCTGTTTTTTTAAGTTACTGTTTTTAGGCTTCAAATCAAGACCTTTCTGGTAACCTTCTCATCATTTATGTTTTTGTATACGAACTGCAGACCAATGAAGTAATATACCACGTATAATCCCAGTATAAATCACGAGATTGTGTTACTTGTGAAGTATTTTTCAGCATTCGAGAGAGAGGAAAACAAGTACGAGGTCAGATTTTTAGGGTGTCGAATCAACATGGCCACCATTGGTTGGGTCAAAGGTGATGAACTATCTACCGAGGAGTGACATGTCCCAAATACAGGATATAATAATAATAATAATAATAATAATAATAATAATAATGCATTAAACTAACATAGCGCTTTTCAAGACACCAAAGACACTTTCACACACTCTCACATTCACACACTACTAGTGATGGTAAGCTATTTGTAGCCACAGCCGCCCTGGGGCGGTCTGACAGAGGCGAGGCTGCCATTAGGCGCCGTCGGCCCCTCTGACCACCACCAACACAGGCAAGTTGGGTGAAGTGTCTTGCCCAAGGACACAACAATAGGATACCCCTGACGGGAGCTGGAATTGAACCCATGACCCTCTGATCATGAGGCACCCGCTCTACTACCTGAGCCCCCATCATTGCATCTCCTCTTTCTGAAGGAATGCAAATCTGCCAATCACTGCAGAGTAAGCACAGCATTAAGGGCATGCTCACTGCTTTGTTTTTAACCCAATAGTCCTCATGCAAATAATCTTTCTTACAATGCTGCTTGACCTATTTCTCTCATGTAATATATCGTTAAAGCAGCCTGGTGAAATGGCTTAATTATTCATGCTTGATTTCAGAACGAAGAGCTTTGAGAACGTGGCTCCACAAGAGAATTGACACACACACACACACACACAACGATGCTCTTAGAGGCACACACACTAAGGCCCACCAGGCCTGGCTCTCTTCAATAGGAGGAAAACACACACACACACACACACACACACAAAGCTGTGGCTGACTTGGTCCACCGTGTTGTGCACAGAGCATTAAAGCAAGAGTGAAGATAAATGCGCTGTCAGCACCTTAATGATTTATTTCAAACACTTCTCTCGATCCAATAAGGTTACAATCTCTGGCAGCTAATTGTTTACAGAGAAATAGAGGGCATTTGTTTGTTTTATTGAGCATTGAGCAGAGTGAACACACTATGAGATCAGAAATGGACACAGCTTCATAAACATCAGTCTGGTGTTATAAACTTGTAAATCGGACTCATGTTAAGAAGAAGAAGAAGAAAATATCATTTCTATAGCGCCTCTCAAGATAAAAATCACGAGGCGCTTAAGCATAATTCGCACACGAAGACGCATAAGAGACCTGGATGATGAAGCTCAGTGGTTAAAGGAATCACAGAAGCGGTGTGAAGCGCTCCGTCGTGCGTCTGGACGGTACCGTAGGAGGCGAGCTGCCGTGGTTCGCCGCATGCTACAGCAGCGGGCTATCTAGGTGCGCACGGCGTCCCCCGGTCCCATCCTCCTCCCCCTCCCCCTTGTCCGGAACTCTACCTCACCAGTCTGAAGCAGCCACCCTGTCCGTAACAAGTCCGGACCTGTTACTAGGGCTTCGTCCGGTTAATTTCCGGAACACGTTATCGGGATGTTTGTATTCAGACACAAAGGTCTTACGGACAGAGTCCTGAACATTTCCGTTTTTCATGGCCTGTCTGAAAAGGGCTTTAGATACTCATTAAGGTTAAGAATTTTGTATCTGAAGGAGGGCGTGGCTTTCTGAGGGATGCTGGTAAATACTCAGAAATGTGTCAAATTCTGATTGGCTAAACTTGGCCAGAAATCATAACAAAGTAGTTTCATAAAACAAGAATTACTTCCCGATGAATTCAGTTTCCAGCTGACTTCCACTTCGGCCAAATCAGGAAAGAAGCCTTTTTGAAACAAACTCCTTTGACCTGCAGTCAAAACCCTCTCTGCGACGCTGCAAGCTGATACAGCCAGACAGCTCTTTCCAGAGCTGCTTCGCCTCTCAAACATCAACCTTAGACGCAAATAATCATTCCAGCTTCCTGCTTTCACCTCGAGGGATCTCAGACTGGGCGGGTCCTATCGGAGCGATCTACGGGTTCCTGATATCAGAGGTTCACGCTCCTGACGTGCTGGGGCATCCCGAATCGTCATAAATTGATGCTTGGTCACACGCGTCATATTTTGACGCCTTGGGTGTGAGAATGTGTTGTCACAACACCTCACATCCACCACATCACATCTCATTATTCATATCTTGTCATGTATGAATTGTTATTTTAGGAAAAATAACTAAATTCATTTTATAAACTGTAAACTGACTCTGTCTGAATTAATACGAAGTGTGTTTATGGTCCCTAAAGAAGCAAAGAACCCTAGAATCTTCTGATTAAACATTCAAAGATCAATCAGATTGATATTTCATAGTTATATGAAATCGTCACATCTTATTGGTCATAATTAATATGTTTTATTTGAAACACCTGATAACAACATTTTACTTACTTTGACATTGAATGTGCTACTACTAGTTTACCCATTTAATTATAGATTCACTAGGATAAATACAATAAAGTTTATCTCTCACCAAATAGAATATTTACTAAGAAATCACAATATAACTATAGACACACTGCTGTGTGTGTGTGTGTGTGTGTGTGTGTGTGTGTGTGTGTGTGTGTGTGTGTGTGTGTGTTCTGTCTTCTCCATCCCCAGTGAGTCGTGGAGGATGGCTGCTTATACTGAGTCAGGATCCTGAACTGACCTGTATTGGAATGATTATTATGTGAAGTGCCTTGAGACGACTATTGTCGTGATTTGGCGCTTTATAAATAAACTTGAATTGAATTGAATAGCAACGATATGAGACATTATTTAATCCCACAAATGGATGGATTAAGATCTGAATTTGAAATTTTCAGTAAATGTTTAATACATGTGTACGCCAAAATAAGAGAAGCTCCAAGGATTACGCCAAAGTGCTTTTGAGCTAGCTGATGTTGCATCCAGTCCAGTCTTTAGCCCTCAGGCTTGTTTGAATCTGCCTCTGAAGCAGCTGTAATGCTTTATGAGAGAGTGAGGCCTTTAGTCCATGTAGACTAATGTGCCCCCCCACCCCCTGGTGCTGTTAGGTAAGGCATCAGAGCAGCCTGTCACTTGTCCCTTACTATTGCTTTAGTGTGCGTCGACAGTTGTGTCCACCATGGGTTTGTCAGCGTCTGTTCAGACCTGACCTGTCTTGTTCGGCTCATGGCAGAGGATGCTGATGGACATTTCCAGCTCTCCTTCTCGGTGTCCATCACTCCGTTGTGGGATGCATCCCTGACGCATCTTAGTTTGAGCTTCTGAAATTTGTTGACAGTTGCAGAGGGTGGTCTGCAGTTCTGCCACCCTCAATTACAGGAGATGTGATCTGATTCTGACTTGAGGGATGTAGGTTGCCTGCTGTGCATAAATGCTCAATTGTGGTCAATCGATATCTTGCTAATAGGTTTTGAAAATTGAAAACAATGCAAATAGAACAGATGCACAAACCCTGCTGAGGGACTTCAGAGCAGAAACCCAGAGGGCTAAGCGAAGGTGGGGTAAGTGACACCAGTTATTTATTTATTTCCAGTCCTGGTGGATTAGACTCATTCATCTTCTTTCATGTTTGCTGCTTTGCTGCCAGTCAATCTCGTGTTTGTTCTCTTAATTTCCTGCGAGTTCCTGATGAAAACAAGAGGAGTATTTCATTAGCGCTCCCTCTGTTCTGCTGAAAGCATTGGTGTATTTTTTTATGGGTCCAGGAGTGGAACTCAATTCTGTTTCTAATGGAGATGGAAGCAATCAGATAACCAGCACCGCCACCCGTGCTCCCTTTTCCTCTTCTCAAAGAGGACAACTTCAGCTTTTAATAAACATGTAATAAGACAGAAAACAGCTGGTAGCTGCATCACAGATGGTGCCGTTCTTGGCATCTCCAAGGAAGGGACCGCACATACAGATGGCTCATTATTCCAGCATTTGCTTATGCATATTGCACAAAATTTTATTCCAGTGCTTAACAACCAGTATAAGCAATACAGGTGTTGCTATTTTTCCACAAAGTAAGCAGTCGGGATCTTGGTTTGGTCCCGTCGTTTGATGTGGATCGTTTGTTCAAGCCTCAGAAAACCACTTCCTCCCATCAATATTTCATCGCAGCCTCCGTTCTGTTAGGAGCAACACGCTTTTCTGCACTCAGGTGTGATTCGTAGCTAAAAGCAGCTGTCAGTCTGCGGCTCTGTTTTCACACTGCAGCTCTGTGGCCTTCAGAATGACTCAGTGGGTTGATGATTACGGCGGAGGAGATATGTTGATCACAAAGTAACAACAAAAAGAGCAAACTCCAACTAGATCCTTGACCTCAGAGCAACCTTTCAGCCCCGTGGTTTTAGACTGCTGGTCTCCATATTTTTGAACATCCTCTGTGTATTATTTAGATTTACTGAAAAGAGAAGGTCACTGGCGAAAGAAACCAACTGAAGGAAAACAAGGTGACGACGCTGCGCCGTGTCAGAAATGAGTTCTGGTTCTGGTCTGTTTTACACTGGCTGTTTTAAATTACAGATGCTCTCTAATTGGCTACGGTCAAATAAAACCCACCCAATGAGGCGTCGCATTCGTTTGCTTATTTCCTCTCTTTCACGTCGTTTCTCTTTGTGCCTCAGAGCAAAAGGTCTCGCTGCCGTTTCAGGAGGGTATTCTTAGCCAAACGCCATCATGCCTCGAACGAACGTGTAAAACTGTGTTTATTCACAAACGTGAAGGAACCAGGAAGTGATGTTATGGATTGTTACGATGACACCAGCAGGTTTAGGAACCTAAGCCGCCGCCCCAGCATCTCCATTACCAGATGAACTTTGCTTGGACTTCTCCTTTAACTTGATGATGAAGTGTGCTAATCACAAGTGAGAGTGAAACGTGCACACTTTCCTTCGTCCGCCTGCATCTTTGGGTGTGCGTACGAGTTTGTGTGTGTGTGTGTGTGTGTTGAAACATCCGAGGGATTTTCTTTCAGCCCTCCTCACACTTGACACTGCATGTATGCTGGAGCTGTCCTGTCCAATTTATGGCAGGAGTCAATGTGACCTTTATCCAGGCGGTGAGTGTAATGCACTTCAGCACATGTCAGTCTCAGGCCAGGATCATCCCCGCGTCATATGTTCTGTCCTGCATGTTGTACAGCCACACGGGCATTCTGCTGGGATGCTGAGCTACTAAACAGAACAGGTGTTTGACAGGGCAGGTACTCAGATACGACATCAGTCACATAACTACTGCATGTGTGCAGCTCCGAATAAGAATTAAAGTGAATTATAAAATAGTAAAAGTCGCCTTTTCACCTTTAGATGCATTGATGGTTGTTTTCCAACGCAGATCTCTGAATCTTACCTGACCTGTGAGGCTCCTGAAGATTCCCACTCCAGTAATAACTGATGTGTAACATGTCAACACACACCTCTACGAAACAACATGCTATTATAGACCTTTTCCCTTCCGCTTGATGATATAATCATTCTGCATTGTGCAGGTAGCTGTTATTATTACACAGTAAAGTAGTTTTAACCATTTTCAACTGCAACAACAACAAATGCAGGAAACAAAAGGAGCCAAAGGACTCAGCGAGCTTAAAAGCAAAGGTAGGCTTCACAAATAACTGTCACATGTTTTTGGCTCTTATTTCGCCCCTCATACTCTTCTTATTGCTCATCAGCTAACTTGTCAGGTCTGCTACATCCCTTTGATGGCATCACTGACAATTAGCAAGATGATGCCACACAAAACCATCTGGACAGGCGCAGCGCTGGTTGCTGAGGGAGACAGTTTCTAGTGTGACAAAAATAAATCTCAAGGTCAGCCGCTGTCACTTTTTAAAAAGTATCAGATTCCTTCAGAGGTAGATTTATGAGACTGGATTTATTTTGAGAAGGTTTACGGGCTAATGGAGGGGTGTCTGAGGCTGTTAAGTGGAGAGGAAAAATTACATCAGGACAGAGTACAGCCCTGTTTGCGGCTTGTGATAGCAAGACAGACAGACGGACATGTTTTCTCCTGAACACTACGAACAAACAATCGATTATCAGGAGTGGCTGATTGATTTTTTTCCTCACACAATAAATGTTCCACGTAAAAATATGAGTCTTTGACAGCCGTCTTTGTGTTGCACCTGAAGGGCCTTGGCAATGAAAGTCAGACTAAATATGTCTCAGGTAAGGTCAGCTCACGCCAGAACAACATGTTGTTGTAACAGTTTTCTATTATAAACATCTCCACCACTGATGCATAATCAGTAAAATGAAACAGAAAACGCACTTTAAACTTTTCTTCTCGTACCAAATCTGGTAAGACCTCCATTAATAATTAATAATAATTAATACTAATTACAGGCCAGTGTCACTGCTTCCACAGTTTTCCAAAATATTAGAAAAAGTGTTTGCATTAAGTTTGGATAAATTCATTGACAAAAATTTAATTTTAAATCATGAACAGTATGGCTTTAGGACCAAACATTCAACAGCAATGGCAGTTATGGATTTAGTAGATAAAATTTCATCAGCAATTGACAATAAAAACCATTTCATTAGTGTTTTTATTGACTTAAAAAAGGCATTTGATGTCATTGATCATTCAAGGTTACTTCTTAAATTACACCGGTATGGAATAAGAGGGGTGGCGCTTCAATGGGTTAATAGTTATTTACGCAATAGAAAACAGTTTGTTCAAATAAATAATGCTGAATCTGAATTAAAAGATATTTATTATGGTGTGCCACAAGGGTCAGTCCTCGGACCTAAACTGTTCATATTGTTTATTAATGACCTGGTAAATGTGTCGAATTTACTTGGCACAGTTTTATTTGCGGATGATACCACATTGTTTTATTCAGGATTAAATGCACATGAAGTAACTCAAGTGATAAATGGTGAATTGATTAAAGTTAAAAAATGGTTTGATATAAATGGACTGTCACTGAACCTGAACAAAACAAACTTTATACTGTTTAAGAACAGAAGAAGCTGTGACGTATCTTTAATGATAGATGGAATGGAAATTCAAAGAGTAAAAGAAACCAAATTTCTTGGATTCCTGTTCGATGAGAGTCTCACGTGGAAATCACATGTAGGTTATATAAAGGGGAAAATCGCCAAAGCCATAGGTGTATTATATAGAGTCAAGTTTCTACTAAATTTGTCGGGGTTGTTAACATCGTATCACTCACTGATTGAACCATATTTATTTTATTGTTTAGAAATTTGGGGAGCCACTTGAAAACTTTTACACAACCATTGTTCATTTTGCAAAAAAGAGCATTGAGAATCATTAACAACAGTAACTATAGAGATCACACTAATCAATTATTCATTAGATACAAAATACTGAAATTTCCAGACTTGGTCGAGTGGAAAATATTGCAAATAATGTACAGAGCGAATACGAGTAATCTACCAACTAATATTCAGGAAATGTTTCATAAGAGAGTAAGTGGGTACATGTTAAAAGGAACTGATGTCTTTGAGAAACCTAGATTCAGAACCAAAGTGAGGGAATGTAACATTTCTGTAAATGGTGTAAGATTGTGGAATGCCATTAACAAGGAATTTAAAGGATCAACTACACTTGCAATATTTAATAAATGTATAAAATCTAATGTATTTAGTAACTATGAAAAGGAGAATTATAATGTCAAAGATTAGACGTGAAAATATTAGAAAGTGACTGAGGTTACACTGTGTTTGTTTGGCGGATAATTTTATTTCATAAAAAGTGGCAGAAATCATAAGATTTTTTCTTCTATCTGCTCCTTTTCATTCAAATGTTTTTTTTTCAATATGTTAATGTATCCTGTATTTGTTTGTGTTTATTTTATACATTATGAATGAAATAAAAGAAAAAAAAAGAAAATAAATAAATAAACTAAATTATGCTACCCACCATGAGAGCTTCGTCTTCTGTTGCTCCTCATCAGAAGAGTCAGTTGAGATGCTTTAGTATGTCTCCTCCTTCTGGTTGTAGTCAAACTGAGATCACTTAAGTCTGATTCACACAGGCAGGATTTATAAATCGTCAGCTGATTTGATAAGCATGAGAGACCTTACACATGGTGATGCAAAATCCTGGATAGACCGGTCTGGTCCTACAGCGTTTGGGGCGCAGCGACCCGGCCAAAGCTACACACAAACTGGTCTCATTCACAGGCAAGATGAAACGAGACTTTAGAGTGAACAAACATGGTGGAGGAGGAGAATGCAGCACACTTCCATCACCTCGCATCACCTCGCTTTCTGATTGGCTGAAAGTCGCTATCAACAGGCAGCACAGTTGTTCTTGAAAATCAGACCAGTTTTAGTGCCCAGATTTAGGATCTGAGCAGCCCTGATGTCTTACTGGGCAAACCACAGCCCTCCTAACACACCACACATGGCAGGATAAGATTATCCTTAGAGGTTTTACGGTTATAATGTGCATCCTTAAGATTGTCGCAAAGGGAGGGGCAGATCACAAATCAGTAAGATTATCTTACCGTGTGAGCCAGCCTTTAGACAAGCATCAGAGAAGTTCACATCCACATGAAATAATCTGGGTTGAACAAATCAAAGAGATCAATGTTGTCATTGAAAATCAGACATAGGTCACATGAGCAGGCAAAGACGTTGGGTTGACAACATTTACCTTAAGGTTGTTTGTGTTTCTTACAAGGCTTCAAACAGGAGCTAATGCGACACGTGGGCATGTCCAACCAGCGCTGACAACATGTTAGCCTCGTGCAAAGTTCACAAGCTTTATACCAACGTGCAAAGTTCACAAGCTTTATACCAACTCAGTTCACCACAAGTTCTCCTGGACTTATTCAACCGATCACCTGAAGAGAAGGATTCAGCTCAGCTCAGACTAATGGGCCATTCCCATCTGTACCGGGTCGGCCCGGGCCGGGTAGCGTAGGTTGTTTACATACCTGGGTGGCCTGGTACTTTTCCGGGCCAACCAAGGCTCATTCTCAGCCCTCTTCTCGAGGGGGTCTGCTTCAGGCCGACCAGGGCCAACACACCCACTGCTGACAGCAAATTCACACCTTCCATTAGAGCAAGCCTCTGATTGGTGGGTAGAATCAGCCCACATGGGCTTAAGACAAGGATGTGTGGAATCAACCGGGCCAGGCTGGGGCCGACTGGGGCTACCCGGCCCGGGCCGACCCGGTACAGATGGGAATGGCCCAAACTCAGCTGTTGTGGTGGTCCATAAACGGTGAACAAGCTGACACTGATTATGTGTTTTAGAACCAAGGATTGGAGAAACTCCACAAAGGATGCAAATGTCACCACTACCTATGAGGGATCTTTTTTATCTTTGATGACTATTTTTGTCGTGCGGTTTTGATCAAGGTTGCTCGGGCAAATGGATCATTAAACAGAAACTAGAACACACTGTCATTGTTTTCAAGAACATTTTTTATGCAAGCCCTGCTCTCTCAACAGTAACTCATCCACCGCTCTTCCACTGTGGGGTCCCATGATGCTCCTCTGCTTGTGTGTCCATACATCATGTCCGTGCAGGCTGTACTAAAGCAGATCCCCTACAGAATAGGCTCCAGAGTGTCATCCATGCGGAGTTATCCCTCACCATTGGCTGACCGTGGCATTATTCCAATGGGGACTGTTTGACTAATAAGCATTTTTGTTGCACAAGTGCTTGCTCTACCAATGCTGCTGCTGCAAATGTGCGTACCCTATCAGAGGACACCTTGAATGGAAATGAAGGAAAGGTAACCAACTTACTTTAAATGTTGTACTAAGCACACTTATAAAGTTGTATTTCCACAGTGAGAGAAAATGCTAGCTGAATCTTTTTGTGACAAGCTACACTTGAATGCACATGATTTCTCCCTTTATTTGATTTTCGTTTTACAGAACTCTTCAAGAGACTCGAGTGAACGGGGGGAGCAGCAGCGTAATAAAGATGTAAATTAAACACAGGACTAGATTTGAAATGTATTGTGACTAAAAGAGAAGCAGGAGCTCAACGCCGAGTCCACACATCAGTGGCTCGGAGCGCTTTACGAGCTTCACAGTTGAGAAAGTGCAGAAAAAGACATAAAAGACAAATCTGCTGCATTCCAATGCGTCACAGGTTTGACCTAAACGCTACTGAACAAAGTTGCTACACTTCCATCAAGTGTTCAAACAATGAGTTGTTCTCCATGTGTGAGACCAAAGCAGCCAAAAAGTGAGACTCCTACATGGAGACAAACAACACACTTGGACTGTAGAGTGTCTCCAAATGGGTAATTGATCAAATATAAAACATTTTTGTCGCATTAATCCTGCAAAGTGACGTCTAAATGTCACCAGCTCATTTATGAACTCCGTATTGAAGAACAGTCGCTGCTTGTGGGTGCTTTTTACTGATCTCGCATCAGTATTTGTTGAACGGTGCTGTGAACAGATGTTGCACAGGTTAAGGCTTCATGAATAACAGCTGGTGGTGATAAAAAACCAACAATGTTAATAAATGTTTCCGGCTCTAAGGGCACCTCTGTCTAAAATCAGTATTACATTACTAAATAAAATTTCCTCTGACCACAACTAAATCCAATAAAGTGCATAAAATAAATGCTCATGTGACACATATTATTGTAATCAGTATGGACAATATTGGTATTTATACCAATGATTATTGGATTTTGAAAAATGCCTTAGGGGAGGTCTGCTACGTGACACCAGTCACCTAAGCCACGTACCCTGTGCTGGTCAGGGGAGGCAGGTTTCAGACCAGAGACATAGCTTCCAGGAGAGCGGCAGGGCCTGATGATGACATTAGTTTCCATTGATGCTTTACATAATTTTGAAAGTAAAACTCTAAATTTGCTGAAATAGGAAACATCATGAATCCAGGCAAAAATGGGGTTGGGTCTTTCCATGAGGAAATAACAATATCTCATGGTAAAGAGCTCCAAAAGTGGATTCTCCGTGATTTGGCCCCTTTAAAACCAAATTCTGATGCTTGAAATCAGATCTGGAAAAAGTAGTTTGTATTGTTGCATGTACTTGTGTGTTATCTAACCTCGGCTTTCTACTGGATGCATAAGTGGCATGAAACGTAGTAGATTGGAGTTTCAGACATGAAACAGCAGTGAAAGCATTCTGCATAGCTGATCCTGCAACGTCACGCAATGACCCGAGAACTGCAGCACGCTAATTTAAGCCTGATTTATGCTTCTCCGTCTGCGTCAGTGCGGAGCACACGCAACGCCATTATCCGTCCTTGCGTAGGGATCCGGCAGGCACGCAAGTACGTACGGAGTTGAGCCCACTTTTTTAAACATCCGTCGAACGAAACGGATTACGCAAGCTTGTGATTGGTCAGGACGCCGCTGTTGTTTACAGCGCCGCCATTGCAAAGAGAGCAGAGGATAACTAGCGGCAGACACGGAGAAGCTTGAAGAATACCTCGCGAAAAAACTCTAAAAATGTGAATGTTTAATTCTCCCGTGACTGGAGGAGTGAAAAGATGCGCAGCAAGCGTTTTATTTGTGGACGGAAATGACAGGAAACGTGGGTTTAGAGGTGGGGAGCGCATGAAGCGGTGGGAGAATGAGAGACAAATATGTCCGTGTCAAAAGTCTCTTATATACACAAAAAACACAATATAAACAAATGATCTTGGACCGGATACATGACAGGATACCACAGAACAGCGCTGCACCCTCTGTGGTCCTGCCGGGGAATTGCTTTGCAACACTCTCCAGGAAACGGAGAAGTAAAAGAGCAAAATGCTTCTGTCAATCCGTGGGTGTCTGTCCCTTGCGGAGCTGACGGAGAAGCATAAACCAGGCTTTAGGCAGCTCACGCGATAACATGCAGGGAAATAATGGCAGCATGTATCCTTAAAGGTCTGTGGTTTCTTTTCTGTTTGGTTTACCTCGGCTTAGGAGATTCCACGGGAAATTAAGTACTTATTCTTTAGCTACTGGAAATCTATACACGACTTTAATTTTGAAAGATAACGGATGTTTTAAACTGTTTTCAGGTTTAACTTCCTGCCTGCCCTGATCTGAACTGCTGAGCTTGACATGTTCTGAAAGAGTAGTGTGAAAAAATAGACTTCAAGCATAAGCAGGACCATCACTATATCTCTGGGTCGCAACGCATTGCAGCTGGCAGAAACGCACCCACCCACTCTAACAGTGGCTAATTGCTGCATACTAGCATGACAAGCCAAAATATTCCATAAATATGAATAGCTCAGCCGTGGGGCGGGATCTACGTTTGTCATTCAAACTGTCTCCACATGCTATGAGACAACAGATAATGTGATGTGTTCACTGCTATGGATGTCAGTCAACGAGGCAGTCCACCATATGCTGCCAAATAAGACACAGACTCCTTCTTCTAAATAAAGGAATTATGTACGTCTATCTGCTCTTGATTCAAAGAAAAGCCCAAGTCTAAATAGTCCAAGGTTGATGCCAAAGTCACGTCAAAAAACCCATCGCCATCATAGTTGTTCCTCTCTTCGGCATCATTCCACTCACTATACCCACAGAGCGCTGTGATTGGCCCACCATAACAATAGAGCACTGTGATTGGCCCAACAAACCAAGAAAGCACTGTGATTGGCCCAACAAATCAAGAGAGCGCTGTGATTGGCCCACCAAACCAATCGAGCGCTGTGATTGGCCCAACAAACCAATTGAGCGCTGTGATTGGCCCAACAAACCAAGAGAGCGCTGTGATTGGCCCAACAAACCAATAGAGCACTGTGATTGGCCCAACACATCAACAGAGTGCTGTGATTGGCCCAACAAACCAATTGAGCGCTGTGATTGGCCCAATAAACCAAGAGAGCGCTGTGATTGGCCCAACAAACCAAGAGAGCACTGTGATTGGCCCACCATAACAATAGAGCACTGTGATTGGCCCAACAAACCAATAGAGCACTGTGATTGGCCCACCATAACAATAGAGCACTGTGATTGGTCCAACAAACCAATAGAGCGCTGTGATTGACCCACCATAGAGCACTGTGATTGGCCCAACAAACCAACAGAGCGCTGTGATTGGCCCACCATAACAATAGAGCACTGTGATTGGCCCACCATAACAATAGAGCACTGTGATTGGCCCACCATACCAACAGAGCGCTGTGATTGACCCACCATAGAGCACTGTGATTGGCCCAACACATCAACAGAGCACTGTGATTGGCCCACCATAACAATAGAGCACTGTGATTGGCCCACCATAACAATAGAGCACTGTGATTGGCCCACCATAACAATAGAGCACTGTGATTGGCCCACCATACCAACAGAGCGCTGTGATTGACCCACCATAGAGCACTGTGATTGGCCCAACACATCAACAGAGTGCTGTGATTGGCCCAACAAACCAAGAGAGTGCTGTGATTGGCCCAACAAACCAATCGAGCGCTGTGATTGGCCCAACAAACCAAGAGAGCGCTGTGATTGGCCCAACAAACCAATCGAGCGCTGTGATTGGCAATGCACAAGACTGTTCCGGCCTGCCAAGGCTCCTATGCAGCGTAGCTAAACAGACCTCCAGAGAAAAATCATTTTTCTTTGGTTTCTGTGTGTCTAGAGTTCTCTGCTAGCATACTACACTTCATGGACGTGACACAATGTTTACGCAACTGGTGGAAAAGCCCAGTAAATGTTCCATGTCAAGAGCCTTTTTCAGGGTAATTATTGCTGCAGTCTCCGCCCCATTCTCCTTCCATCACTGAGATAAAAGCCAAAACAGACCACCTGAGTGATGTCCTTCTGAGACAACCCTAAACTAAGAAGCACTCTACTTCTGATTGGTTTCTCCAGCCTTCTAACTTCAGTGTGTAAACAATTAAGGTGACTTCCTGCTGCCAGCTGAGGAGGAGCAGCACACCAAACTTAGGATCTTAAGGAAACTAAACAAAATAGAGAAAAGAGGAATGACGGTCCAGGGTAGATACAAACCCTGATGAAAAGTTTCTGGGAAGCATGAAGAACATGCTGTGAAATATTCAAAAATCACCAAGAGATACCATTAAACCATTTTAAATGTGAGGAGCCACTCGAGATCCAGAGTTTCCTACTGCCTTGTGTGTTCATGTGTGAGTCACATTTAGGTCCATGCTGCTGCTGCTGCTCGGTAAGTGTCACCATCACCTCCGCAGACCACCCTGACAACATCTTCCTCTGTTGCCAGACTTCCCTGCAGAAATGCCTCTCAGCTCAGGGACCGAGTCCATGGAGGGTTCCATCAGATGGTGCAGAGCATCCCGCAGTCTCTCACGCTAGGGCTTTGGTAGAAGTTCAGCACACATGAGACACCGTCATTTGAAAAACATCTGTCACTCTGACAAATAATAAGTGCACAGTGCCTCCAGGGAAAAGGGAAGTGCAAGCTCCATATTTTATTTCTTTCTTTACAGCTCTGCGACTGACTGCTGTTTTTGTGTGTGCTGAACTGTACTTTATATCTAATGCAATGCATGCTCACACTGACAATTGACATTTTAAGGACATTACCCTTCACAAGGCGACCTGGACAAAAGGCAGGATGATTTATCTGGCAGGGCGGGGCTGGTGAAATATTTTGATTTACATTCTCTCTCCCTCTCTCTCTCTGTATGCGCGTGTGTGTGTGTGTGTGCTGTTTGAAATGAGTGCTGAAGATGTACATCACACCCCTGCTCCGGGCTGCTTGAGCCCTTGGCAGAATAGCCTGAAGACCTGAGATCAGGTAGGGCTCTATCTCTCCAGGGGGGGTTGCAAGCCCTGCTCTGCTCTCTTTTTCTAATTCTGCTGGTTCCTCCTGGCTTAATTGAGAATTTGAGCAAACAAATTAATCATTTGCAGCCCATAAAAATGACAGGATTCATGCAGTAGCATTCTTCATTCTCTCTAATTTGTTGTGTGTCGTCGTCCCCCACCCCTCTTGCCGTGCCTTTTCTTAAACCCCCACAGCATTTTTTGTGCTGAATCTGCTGGTTTATCCCCTTATGAAAATTACAAATACTTGTCAAGGTTAACGAGTTAATATTCTCGTTCAATATTTATTTTATGGGCAAAAGAAAGCGTCTCCCTTCAGCGCATCCTCTTCCAGAGCGAGGGTGGGTTTGTTAATCAAAATGACAAGGACAGTGTCCTTTTGATAATCCCCTGAATCATCGGGAATAAAAAATGAACTTTATTAATCAGCGGCCTCTGATTAATTGTTATGAAGTGTTGCTCATCCATTTCTCCTGTATTTCCGTAATTTTCGCAGACGCCTAACAATCTCCCAGATGATTTGAAGCCTTTTGAGCTGGCGTTGCATTCAGCAGCACAGCAATAAATAGCCGGGCAGCACAGTCCTCCTCCTGGATGAGCTACTTTTATAAAAACACAATGCCTCATCCCTCTCCCTGCTTACAGCGTTACTTTTTATGTGACTTTTGCAGCTTCTGAGTTTGCATTTTTTAAATTGCTTTGTCCTAAAACATCGATAGTGACACAAATACCAGTTTAGTAGCAGCCGTCGGTCTGCTGCTACCCTACGTTTGTATTCTGCATCAGAACTGCAGCTCTGAATGAGAGACACCGCCGCGCTGCTGTTCAGGTGCAGCAACGGAAACAAACAAGACCTGAGATAAAAAAAAATGTTTTAGAAGTTAAAATGTGTTTTGGGTGGAAATGTGATAAAAAAATATGTATAATTTACTCGTGAGTGGCCTCAGTTTGGAGAAACAGACGATTTCAGACCAGTCAGAAATGCTGATGGATGTTTACAACGGAGTCAGTTGCAAAGTGGCTTACAAACAACTCTAGTCTCCAAAATCTAATACAGGCTTGTGCAAATGCTGCTACACAGTTTTTTAATGTTTCATATTAAAATATGAAATTTTAACACAAGTAGGAGCAGCAAGACAGCTGCAGGTTCAAACCTCAGCTCTGGTCCAACTGAGGAGAGTTAGCATGTTCTCCACATGCAGGTGTGGGTTTCCTCCAGGTACTCTGATTTTCTCCCACGGACAAAAGACTTGACTATTAGGTTAGGTGGAAGCTTTAAATTGTCTCAGTGTGAGTGAGAGTGTGCCAGGTTGTGCCTGTGTGTCCCAGAGATGGACCGGAGACCTGTCCAGGGTGGCTCCTGCTGGAGTTAAGCTCCAGTGGCCCCAGAGAGGACGAAGTGGTTAAAGGGAAAATGTTTTGCACATTTCATTTTTGCATTTGTTTTTGCGCTGCCATGTGGATCTCTACTACCTGAACTCAAACATTCACCCATTTTCTGTCAAATGTTGTTGTCAGGAACCATTTGCCTCCACAAGACATTTCAAAAAGTCCCTTATTGTGACATCACAGTGGGGAAAATTAGCTTTAAAACCATCCGTCACCAGTCAAGGCTCAGGGAGGCTTCTGCTCTGAAAGTAGAGGAGCAGCAGCTCTTCTCCAAGCTCCTTACCTCATAGCAGCCAATCAGGGGATGGGTGGGCGTGGCTAGCAACTGTGCAACTCACTGCTGCTTACAACCTTTCCACAGAAAATCCTAACTTTAATTTTGATCATCTAAATAATTTCATACATAACATGAAGACAAAGGCCTCAATATTTATTTTATTAAAACAGTGAAAATATGAATACTTAATCAGGTAATGATGAGTAATATAGAACAATGTGAATGCTGCAGAGCTCTAATTCGGATGTATTTTACATCAGTGTGCGAGACGCTGCCTCTAAAGTATTTCCATGAAGGGGAATATACAAGTCATAGGAAGCTTCATATCAAAGGGGTGTCTCTCTTTTGCTTTCTGTCTCCTCTAGGCATGTGATTACTGGCGAGGGGTTGATGAAAGTAAGATATTTCATTCTACGGCCATTTCTCACCTCCAGCTGTATTTTACTGTTTATCTAGAGGTGATTAGTTTTATATTTAGCTCAATATTCAAAAGTCCACTGTAAAGAAATATACATTTAATGAGCATGCAGCGTGTGTCTCAGCCTCTTCAACAGATTTAAGGGGCTGGGTGGCTCACAGCTATTAATTGCGGAGGTGTTTTATCCATCAGAATGAATAATTTAAAGGGAGTGTTAATAGGTATCCCAGACTTGGCCAAAGGAACAGAGACAAAGTGTTGTTGAAAGACATTTCATTACTTTCCCTCTCATGTTGCTCTTCATTTGTTCTCTTTTTTTTTTTGGGTCAGTCTAGATTAAATTATGGAAAGCAAAAAAAAGCAGTAATAATAATAATAATAATAATAATAATAATAATTATTATTATTATTATTATTATTATTATTATTATTATTATTATTATTATTATTATTATTATTATAAATGTTAGGAAAAGCCAGTATATGGTTTTTTTTTCCACACATCCGATGTGTTTGACGGTTAGATTGAATTTATCGTAAACCTGGTTATTAATCTTTTCCGCTACACACCCCAGTTTAAACTTCCCACACCAATAAAAGCAAGTCTTTGTCTCAGAACACAAAAACCCAAAAGAAAGAAACATCTTTTCTTTTTAAATGTTCTGTCACATGCACATCAGCTGCATACTTTATACATAAACCTAACAGAAACGTCCTGCAAACTAAACAGTTATTCCCATAAAACACCGTTATTTAACACGGACATTAATCTAAAGCATCTTATTATTATTATTATTATTATTATTACCAGTTAAAGAACAATATTGTTTTAGCTGCTGATAAAACTTAAATAAATAACAAGTGTTTTGGGGACTTTTGCTGTAAATTCATGACTTTATTTCAGATTCTGGCCTTGGGTTGGAAATAAAGTGTAAAATAATAAATGCCGATTGGCTGTTGTAAAGACTTGAACTAAAAGCCATAAACGGACAGAAGCAACACAATGTTAGCAATGACCTGGATGAAAATTAAGATGAAGCAGTTTTAGTTTTCTTTATTTTGCCTTTTTGCAGCAGTTGAACAGTTCAGTCAGCGACACACTCCGTACGCTTCATTGGCTCCCTGCAGCAAAAAGCGTAGCCTTAAACTTTTGGTGTGAATTTCATATTATTTTGTCATTAAAATGAAACGTTTGCAGCATGTAGTGCGTTAAATGGGATTAGTGTGTGTGTCTGTAGTTGTCAACAGCTGTTTGTATGTCTCATTGGTCAGACATGATCTCTGTTTCTCCAAACTGAGGTTGTCCAAAGAGCTGTCTACAACAGGTATTATTATAAATTGTTCATGATCACACCAAGGAAACCCGCTTATTAAGAAGTTCGGGTGTCCAACTGGCACACTGGAATGGTCTAAAATGGAATGAATAGCTCACTTTTCTCCGTTAGAACCTTCTGCATCAGATTTCCTTGGTGTTTACAGTTTACTAGATGAAAACAAACGGGATGATAATTCTGTACACGTTGTTCCGTATAGCTGAAGAAAATTGAAAACTTACATTTTGATGCTCAAACTAAACTTTGTGATAATCTGGGTGAAGTGAACATGTTACTGCTCATGAGAATGTGTTAAAGGTTAATCTCATCCTTGCTAATTCATCACACTTTACTGACATTTCCTCTGATTCAGCTTCAAACTCGACTGACATGAAACCACAACGTTGAAGACTTGATCTCAATATAGCTTTGACTGCGGGTGTGCGCGCGCGTGTGTGTGTGTGTGTGTGTGTGTGTGTGCGCGTGCGTGTGTGTGTGTGTGTGTGTGTGTGTGTGTGTGTGTGTGTGTGTGTGTGTGTGCGTGCGTGTGTGTGTGTGTGCACGCTCTAGTGGGGAACAATGTGAACTTCACCGACTCCCACATGCACAGAGGGCTGACATTAGAGAGAAATCCTCTCTGTCAGATGCAATAAAGGCAAGTCCACATGTGCACGGCTCCCCATCCTTCACACTTTGTGTACACCCAACCCACAACATGAATTAGCCATGGTGACTACTCTTTTCAACAGCCACCCAAGACACGGATGTTCAGAGATGAGAGGAGCGTGGAGGGGAGGCTGCCAGGTCTCCCAAAAGTTTAAACAGCACATCCGCACGAGATACCGTCGTATTCGTTTTCTGACAGTCCTTTTATTGAAATACATCTGTTAATTTTTCACAAAGGGATTCACAAATACACCCGTCCTTTTGTGCAATGTCCTCTGATGGAGATCAATGGTGCTGTGAGGGAAGAAAAGGCACTCCTTCAATGACAAATGCCAAGTACAACAGCCAGACCTCCTATTCAAGTAATTCCAACCCCGGCTATTCAGGGTTTGCCCTGTGGCGAGATGGAGCTTTTCGTTCTCCGGAAATAGCCATAGCTCATCTTTCACAAGGACTCAGGTCGTCTTATCACAGGCAGCGAGCTTCATTTGAATTTCTGTCTCTTCAATATGCCCGGCAATCATGATGCCCCCTTAATATTGAAGTTTGGGGAGTGCTTGTGTTGTTCTGCCCCCAGGCTCCGTGGCAAGCACAAAGAACTTGTAAGATGCCATCAAATATCTTCTCACAAGCCAGCGCTGGCAGACAGTCCCACCTCAGCAGATCTCCACCTTCTGCAAATCAGGATTCTCCAAATGTGTTTACTCGTCTTTGGCTTGGGAGCAGCTTGATTATATTCCTACCCTGCATGGTTTTAAATTACATTCTGTTTTGTACTGGAAGCAGAATGACTGTTAACCAGCTAAAGACCTAAACTGGGTTTACTTTGTTAGTTTTGTGTTTACTTATTGTCTCCTGCTCATCTGAAACCCCAGTTTATTTTGTTCTCTGTTAACGGCACAAAGTAAAATTGGCTCACCACATCTAATTAACACCCAAATGCACCTTGACAACCTTGCACGACATCCACTCAGCTAAAATGTTTTTAGAATTACGAGAAAGAAAGAAAAACAATCCATGCTTCAAGTGAAAAGAGAGGCATTTTTCTTGATAAATTTAAGATAAAAGACGTGGCAGTCATTTTTTTCCTCGTGACATATTTGTTCTTTAACAACAAATCAATGGCTGTGAAAGCTTGGCACCTGAATGCAGAACAATGGAGAGATGAAGCGAAGATTGTCTTCATTAGGCGCATTAATATTCATAGAAAGAAGAAAATCTGACACCACCGAGGACTTGGTAACCTTTTCTCATATTAGATTTTTTTTTCAACTTCTTAACACAATTAAAGTCCAGCAACGACTTAATTAATGCGGCTTTCTGTCAGGCGCTTTAAAGAACTGTCAATTTGGCCCGGGTCTGCCTGTCAGCGGGGAAGAAAGACAGTCGTCCCACTCCTCCAGGAGACAGTCGGAATCACAGTGCCGGATAAAGTCACATTCTCAGACACCTTGCCAAATTGATTCTTTTAAGGGTTTTCTTGCAGATTACCATTTCTTCCCTCCTGTCTTGTCTTCTGCCGGAGTGTCAAATATGAGAGAAAATCTAATTTCAGTTTGAGGTTCCGGCTATTATTGTTCCTCTCCTCTTGTTGTTCTCGCTGTTGCAGATTCCCGGTTACAATAAAATTCCAATGAAACACGGCTCGTGTGGACGACCTTATGATTGGGATCGCAGCGACATCATCGTTAGAATGTGCTGCCCGTGATCGTCATTGGTTAACTGTATTTTTTTCTGTTTGGTACGACATTGTTGGAGATTTCTCCAGCATGCCGATGCAAGTAGTCTGGCGTAAACGTCGACTCTGATTTAGCGGTATATTTTTAGGAGGAGTGGTATAAACTCAAGGGTGAAACCTTTCAGAATGGCTCTTCAACCAAAGCGTATGTCAAAGCAACAAACTGAACGGAGCGTTTGTTCTAATGTGTTGTAGATTTTTTGTAGCCAGTTTGTCTTGTTTGAACGCGTCTTTATGAGTAAATGTGGACTTTGCTTTTATGTAACTTTCATCAGCAAGGATCAATGATGAAACTTTAGTGCCTCACCATCATGGATGGACATAAAGGAATGATTTACTCATTTAATCAACACATTTGCGGTGGTCTCTAGTAGGAATGGATGCCTTACAGACCGTACTCAGGGCACAAAAAGCCCACAACCCCTGACCCATCAGAGCTGTACTTCAAACCTGTACTTATTTATTCTTAGTCGTATTTCCTGGTATTTAGACATCTTGCCTCAGATTGAATAAAAGCAACACGACTCTACCACTGGCTCGGTTTGCTCTGGGACATGGATGTTTAATCTCCACAAGCCCAGAGGAGCTTCAGCCGTGTGAGTGAGTAGCTAATGCTAGCATTAGCTTCTGTTGAAAGAGGCATTCTCTGCTGTTTCTGGACAGCCTTCCCCATCATGAGTCAACATGGGGAAGCGTAGATCTGTCAGCTTTTTCTAATCCCAGCGTCTCCTCGTCTGTTGTCCATCAGAAGATAATGCAGGGGATAGGTGTAGGAGACTATTTTCATGTTCAGCCTGCATGAAAAATTCAGAGTGACCCACCTTCATCAGAAACAACCATTACATTTTATTTTCAGTGGATCGCACCTTTAAAAATAAAGGCTGTATGCTGATTAGAACAAGATGAGTTGGTAATTAGTTATAAACAGGAGGTTTTTAATGAATGTATGATGTGCATATTTCTAATAAACATAAATGTAAACGATGTGTCTTGGTTTGCATTGCATTGATTTTTTGGTAACTTAGTCAGGTTTCAGACTCTTACAGTGACTAAATAGTTTTACTTGATAATTTATCTAAATGACGGCAGCAGGAGAACGAGGCCTGCCGGAGAACCTCGGGGCTGCAGAACCTGCTGATGTCTCCAGTTTTGTCCTCCTCACGGTGATCCTGGGAGCACTGCCAGTTTAGCCATGGCGACCGCTGCCTTTGGGAGCGTTTCTGTTATGGTAAGGAGGAGAATCTGCTCTGCAAACGTGACTGTGCTGTAGAAACCAGGCAGCCCTGATCCTGGCGATTCTCTGAGATCCAGTTTCATCACTTTAGCCAGATGTTCATTTTTATTTCACAGTGAGGTAAATATGCAGCAACAATCAAATGGCCTGTGTGTGCAGAGAAAGGGGTGAGGGTTAAGGTTAGAGTCACACCACCCTTGGAGTCTTATGCGTGGTCTATGCTTGACGCATTCACTTTCCGCGCGGTGATGCGGCTCGCGGATGGAACGCGCTTCACAACTCGCAGCTTTTATGGTTCGTGCGGCTCGTCTCTGCGGTGAGCCAATATTCTCCCAAACTGTAGGGGGCAGCATGGAGCTCTACGGCATGCATCCAACACTACACCGTAGTAGAAATGACTGTTTACAACATGGCATTCCAGCATTTTTAACAGCGTCCTCGTCTTTTCCGACAGTGCGAGCTATTTCTCTCCAAGAATCATTAACAACATGTTGATCACGGTGATCTCTGAGAGCTGAATCATACAAATGTCTGTATTTACGAACCTCTGCCATACTAGTTCTTGCCGGTCCGCCATGTTTTTCCACGTCCGACCGTCCGCGTGGTTAGAAATTTTCTGAGGTGCACGTTGCGGAAATTCTGGGCCATGCGGTGGCGCGGTGGAGGGGCACGGTTGTTAAAATGACGCAACTTTTCCGCGCGGACGCGTCAAGCATAAACCAAGCTTTAGCCGCCCAAATGATTTCTGTTAAACTCGACTTTGAATTGTCCACAAGAGAGTCGGGGTTTCAAACCCAGAACTGCGGGTTTCAGCATGCACGTTTAACCTAGAACAGGGGTCACCAGCACCGGTCCTCGAGCACTAGCATGCTGCACATGTTAGCCGTTTCTTTGCTGATTGAACTGAAGGAGTAATTATCAGGCCTGTGCGGAGTTAAACGTGGTAAGGAGATGAAGAAATGACTCTATTCAGGTGTGGAAGAGCAGGAAGCACAGAAAACTAGCAGGATGCAGCCCTCGAGGACCGGAGCTGGCGACACCTGACCTAGAACATTTCTGAATAGTTTTTATTATCCTTTATTATTTCTTCAAACTGATGTAAAGCGCTTGTGCTGATTTTCTCTTGGAAAGTTCTCGTCAAATGAAGCTTCACCAGTTGGTTGGGAGATGGAGGATCGAGAACAAAAGTCCAACGATGCATCTGCGTATTTTGTATGCTACCAGATTATTTTATACATAAAAATTGGTGAATTCTGTTTATTTACATGAAAAGCAATAAACAATTTCTTTAGAAGAAAGTATGGAGTAACTAAAGTTACTTTTAATAATTCTCGTAGTTCTAAAATTTGAATGAATAAAAATGAATCACAAACTGAATCGTAAGGCAGCACAAAGGATTGTACCTTCCACCTCCACTCGCTGCGTGGCACTTGGGTTGGTGTGTGTTTTCCTGCTGTAAGTGAAACACAATCAAAATGAGATTATAAGGTTTTTTTTCTCCTTTTTTGCATCTCTCCACTAGGTGTGACCATGCAGGGGAATTCATACACTGCCATTCTCTGTATTAATGAACCAGTACCTGTGATCATTCTGCAGGAGGTGTAACTGCCTTGGCAGGTGTGCTGCCACTGGGAAACAGATTAAAATAGTCAGGGTTCCTTTCAAGGCTTGTTCGGAAAACAATGGAGGCTTCACAAGGTAATCATGCCATTATATGAGACGGAGGGACTAATTGGAATTATACTAGAACAGGCAGGGAGCTCATTAAAACCTTGAGCACTACCTCATGATAAACAGTCACGTTAAGGGCTGGCACTAATATGATGAGGCAAAGTCTTTTTTTCTCACTTTCAAATGAACACATCTGATGTTTAAGCTCCTTATACTCACTCAGCAGGTATCGTGTGGAATGTAAGACTCCTTAATTGCAGCTGGAAATTAGTAGCGTGGTTATGGAGCAAGCTTTTGTTGTCATGCAGGAACACAGAGAATTTTGTCAAGGTCTGTGTCATTCTGGATTATTGTGGCTGTTTTGCTTTTCAGAATTACAAATATATATGTATAATAGATGAAACGTTAAACTTGGCTAGTTACCACCTAATAATACTCTCACCAGCAGAACGCTGTAATAACACGGTGAGTTTGTTATGGTCTCTGACGGCCCGCGATTAAAACCAGGCTCATTTTGCTTCATAAGAAATTGGCTTTACCCAAAATAACTTTACGTGCTTGTGCTTTCCAGGCACAGTTCATTAGCTCCATCTTGCACAGGCAGGATTCTTTGTGCCATTTTGAGTGTATTCAAATCTCTTTAATGCCATCTCATGTTTAAAGACTGGCCATAAATCCCATATCAGTTCTTAATGACCACTGCTGGCCAGCCGGCAATATGTCATTGTTCGCAGGCGATCACCCAGCGGGGAATAGACCATGCCAGTCTTTGTAATTGCACACCCAGAATGATTTATATTGCCATTATGCACACCCATAAGAAATAATTCAAACATATCATTGAAAAAAAGAAAAAAAAAACATCCTGCGCAGTTCTGATGCTAAAATCTCCCCTCAGAAAAGAGCTGGCATAATATCCTTCTGCTCCTGGCTCACTGTCCCAACCAAGAAGTCTTCAACGCAAATATTATATACTAATAATTATTATATCTGTCAGTGAAGAAGCATTAGAACGCTTGTGTCTGAGCTTCTGTCAGCGGTCAGGCCTCGCACATTTGGGAAAAAAATAATAGTACAGGCAAATAATCAGTCAGTCCACTCAGGAGTGTTCTTTACCAGTCCATAGTCAATAGCCCCGCCCCCTTTGGAGGTTTATTTCACGTGAACTTCAGAATGTAACAGCTCACAGAAAGGTGGGTTTACACGACTAAACTGCTTTAGCCTTTAATGTTTTTTACACCAAGGGTTCATTTTGTTGATTTTACAGTTTTCTTATTGAAATGTTTTAACTCTCACGACAACTTTAGCATTAATATTATGTTAAACATCAAAGTGTTTGTGTTTCCACCTGCTCTGCCTCTCACAGCTCTAGGACTGGTTTCCTGTCCCCCAAGTGGAGGAGTTTAAGTATCTCGGGGTCTTGTTCACGAGTGAGGGTAGGAGGGATCGGGAGATCGACAGGCGGATTGGTTCAGCGTCTGCAGTGATGCGGACGCTGAGCCGATCCGTCGTGGTGAAGAGGGAGCTGAGACAGAAAGCCAGGCTCTCAATTTACTGGTCGATCTACGTCCCAGTCCTCACCTATGGTCACGAGCTTTGGGTGATGACCGAAAGAACAAGATCGTGGATACAAGCAACAAAAACGAGATTCCTTCGCAGTGTGGCCAGGCTCAGCCTTAAGGATAGGGTGAGGAGCTTGGGCATTCGGGAGAGATTCGGAATAGAGCCGCTGCTCCTCCGCATCGAAAGGAGCCAGTTGAGGTGGTTCATGCATCTGGTCAGGATGCCTCCTGGAAGCCTTCCTCAGGAGGTGTTTTGATCATGTCCTCCGGCAGGAGGCCCCCGTGTCGACCAAAGACCACCTGGAGGAAATACATCTCCAGGTTGCCCAAGGAACTCCTGGGTGTCCCAGCTGAGGAGCTGGCAGACTTGGCCGGGGAGAGGGTTGCCTGGTAGGCCATCCTTGGGATGCTGCCCCCGGACCCCGGAAAAGCGGAGGAAGGTAAGGTGGAATGAAGTTTCCTATGAGATCAAACACCGAGCTTTTAAAGACTTCAGTTAGATTTGTTCTTGTCGTGTTTCCTGCATAAAAGAATGACTTAAATTTTTTCATTCTTGTGACGTGGAATCTGCAAAGCTGACACATAAAGTACGAGTTACTGTCAGCTTCTCATTAGCTTTGCAGTTGGCAAGTGACAGACACAGGTAGGAGACACCGTTGGTAACCCTAATGAGCCACTGGTGGTTACTATGGTGACATAAATAGGATTGGGCATCGAGCATCGATTGAACCGGGTTCAATGACCTAGTTTTAATATTTAACAAATAAAAAGAATTTGGGTGTGTCCAAATTCAGGGGCTGCATCCTAAGACGGCTGGATTTGAAGACTGATTACATCACAGTGAAGCAACAAAGAGTCAAAGACTCCTTCCAAAGTGACCCACAAATCCGGCCCTCTTTCCTCTCCTTTTGAAGGACGGGTCCGGTGTATCGGTCAGAGATCACCATATCCTAAGATGCATTGCGGGCTGAACAGGTGATTTTTCTAACAACAATGGCGGACTAAAATTACACGTTAGATTTAGTGCTTTAGTCATTTATGTTAAACCATTAAAGGAATTTTGAACAATAATAATTCTTGACTTTGAAGTATTTTTAACAGAGCTCTCACCACAATGTAGAGCTCCATTCTCTGTAGCTTCAGTTCAGGGTCATCACGGCCATTAGGGGTACAAATTCACAACCGCTTGTCTGGTCTACCTCGACGAAGGACCCGGCCCATGTACACATTGTCCTTGAAGGATGCAGCCCCTGAATTTGAATACACCTTTTGTCTTATATTAGAATGATGTTGGTTTTTTAGGCAGTAGCTGCTTTAAATGCTATTTTTGATGTTAACAATTCTCCTTTTTAAAGACGTCTTTTTGGTAATAGTAGCTGGAATATTCCTCACACATTACCCAGCTCACAAACAAACTCCAGTTTATTTTTCTCCTCTAAACACCAGCAATACTCAAACGGCCCTGATGTGTAGTGATTGAGGACGCAGTTAGCTGAACTCCCCAAGAGCGCCGCCACAGCTTTTGTTGTGCTGCCTGTCCTGGTTTCTCCTGAGAGGGGTTGGCAGGTGTGGGCTGACGCAGGTTTGATCACCTTGGTGAGTGTGGACCTAAGTGGCTTCTCGGCGTTCCACGGGGAGGACAGCAGCAGCTAACTGCAGAAGGACGAGTGTTTGACTCGGGATAATGAATCGCCTGGTTGAACAGGATTACATCATGCTTGTTTTCTTTAAAAGGATTTGACAGGTGCTCAAATATGCTGGTTGACGTTATAATTTGTACACCGCATGAGGGAACAGATTGAAACTCCTACTGCTGATTGATATAAACACCACAGATATGCAGACATATTACCATCACCAATAGCTGGTATCAAAGGGTTTTGCTGGGCCTGATATCCATGCAGCTTTACACAAATCTAAAACCATCAGCACTGGAATAACAAAGGAGATTGCCTTTTCTTTTTGTCCTTGGTTACCGGGCCGGAGAAGTGGAGGGGAAGTTGAAATGCCCTGCTGAAGTCAGCCATCAAAGCAGGCCAGTCATCCAGACTCCTGTTTCGGCGTCTACTGAGACTGCTCCCAGGGTCTCTTTGTTCCTTTTCAACCAGAATGCCGCTGTCTCCACGCTCAGGGGGCTCACTCACCAGTGACAGCCAGTCAGATCATACCCCCACAATCAAATCCACTTTTATTAGATCTGTCTTGCAGCGCAGCACTCCACTGCAAAAACATGTTTTGCTCTCTTTAACCTATTCCACCGGGGACACAAACCAACAGTGACACTGTCATTTGTGAGCAATGCAGTATGACTCCCTTGTGGTACAAATGTCAGATTATACCGTGCAGTACTAGTTATCCTCCCTAAATATAGCCTCTCTGGTATCATAGCCTGTCGCAAGAAATTCATGGCTTCACACACATGGCCTTTAGAGAAACCCCAGACACTGTCACAAACCTTAAGAAGTCGCCAGGATGAGACTAATTGTAAATTCATGTCCGTCTGTGAAGTGGCCTCGTAATTCTGAGAGGAGAGGCACCTGCCCCCAGCTCAAGCCTAGCTCAAAATGTGTGATGTGCACTTTTCAGTCTCTGTACGTGTAAAATTGATTTGCACATGGAGTTGCTATCTTTTATTATTATGCTGGCCTTTATGTCCATTATCAGGCTGAAAACGGCACCGGTGTCTGGAGCTGTGCCCAGTGAGTTGTGGGTTTGATTCTGGTCACAGGGGTCTGTATCTTAACACAAGTGGCATCATGACTTTAGGTACACTGAACTAGTTTTTAATGAAATGTTGCTATTACAGTTTCTCAATTGTTTACATACATTTCCTGAAAGCATGCCTCATATTCTCATAACTCTACACACAAATCCAAAAAACACACACACACAATGGGCAAAACCCCTCACTTAACCAGCAAAGTTAAACTTTACATTCAACACAATGTTATTTCTCCTCACAATGTGATTTTGTTGCCAAATGACACGCAAACCATCACATGAACAGACATTTATAAGAACCAGCAGAACACTCATGTGCTCAATGTTAAACACTATGATGAATGGAAAACACGTCTTCTCCATTCATCATAATGACTAAAGCCTTTTTGGTTCAGTGTTACACCTACTATACTACAGACAGTAAACACATGCATGTGTTGTTATTTCAGAATGCTGTTTTTACACTCTGAACACATAAATACATGGTAGAAATTATTTTATTTTTCCTGCAAAACATTGTACACAATGTTCATCCCATTCCCAACCATCACAAAGTTGCGCACATGCACTACATCCAACAGAAGAATTTACTGTATACAGTTACAGTAAAAAAGAAAACTATGCTGCATCCTCTCTTCTGTTGCGGTCTGGCCACAGCGCCTCATCCACATCACAAGCAGTGTTGTCCCTGGCCAAGCAGCTGGGGAAATATCTCCTAGCATGGCGATTCCAGCCATGAAAAGAATCAGCTGCTACATCTCCACATGCGTCCTCCATAGCTTGGAGAAGAGGTATACGGGTTTCTGGCTGTCGGTCATACACCTTCCATCTCCAGGCAGAAAAAAATTCCTCAATGGGATTGAGGAATGGAGAATATGGGTGGAGATAAACAACTAAAAAGTGTGGGTGGCCAGTGAACCAGTTACGAACCTCAGCAGCCCTGTGGAAACTTACGCTGTCCCAAATGACAACGTACCTGGGCTGTTCTGGACCATCTACCTGATCTGGTGGAATGAGTGTGTTGTTTAGGGTGTCCAGGAATGTGATCAGATGGGCGAAGTTGTAGGGGCCAAGGGTAGCATGGTGATGGATGATGTCATGGTAGCTAAGCGCTGCACACATTGTAATGTTCCCTCCGCGCTGGCCAGGGACTTCAAAGTAGCACGCTGGCCAATGAGATTCCTTCCCCTCTTTCGTCTTTTTGTGAGGTTGAACCCAACCTCATCAATGAAGATTAGCTGGTGCTCCACTGCAGCTGCCTCAAGCTCAAGGACTCTCTGAAACTCACATGACAATATCAGAAATATACATGGAGTGGTCACTATTGTGAAGCACAATCGTTATGATTACAACATTGAAACATGTATAATTTACTGTACACAGTGTTGAGTGTATGCATCAGTTGTGGGACTCACTTGCACATAGTTAGATCGCAATTCTTTGACTCTTTCTGAGTTTCGTTCAAATGGCACCCTGGAGACCTGCTTCACCCTGAGATGATTTCTGCGCAAGACACGGTCCAGTGTTGAAAGGCTGACCCTATCAATATTTTGAAACATGTCGTTGTTTTCTATAATTTCTTTGTATTTGTCGTAATGTTGTGGCATTGTTTTCTAGGACCATGTTGAGGATTTCAGTTTCCTGTTTCCACCTCGTGTTGGTCATCTTTCAGTTCTGCCAAACAAATAGTAAAATACTGTCAATACAAAGTAGGTATACATTTCCTAAATACTGGAAACATACTTTACAGTATTTTTACTGTCCAACAAAACCATCCACAGGCAATACTACTACTATACTTATTGAATACTGATTGTATTGACATGCAGTACTGCCATTTACTAGTGAGAGAAGATTTCTTACCTCTTCCCATTTCGGAAGGTCCGGATGATGGATGCTACAGTGTACCTGCTCTAATATGGCTGTACTCTTTGCCCAGCCTCCCTCATTGTAAGACCATGATTGACCACATGATCAACCAAAGTGGCTCGGATCTCATCAGAGACTACGGTCCTTGGTCTTCCTCGTCCTCGTCCTCTCCGTCCTCCTCCTCTTACTCTCACTCATCTGGCTCTGTTTCCAATGTTGGCATCCATTGCTCCAACACAGAAGAGCTCACCTGTTACCCTTTTATGCTAAAGCTCTGATTGCTAATTGTAAAACTGTGTGATGGGTGTTTGCCCTTGTGATGAGTCAGTGTGCATATTTGTATAGCAGTGTTCCTTATGAAAACAAGACATTTTCTGCATGAAAATTGTGCCAACAGCAGAGAACTGTGAAGGGTTTTGAGAAAAGTGTGTTTTAGACTTGCAATTTGAGTGCAAAGCAGGAATTGTGCTTGTAGTTTAGCAGAATTGGTTAAGAGGGTTGGTGAATTGGTTACTTGTTGTGGTAATTGTGTCTCAAGTACCAGAAAATGTGTGTAAACAATTGAGAAAAACTGTAATTCTAGTGTGATGAATGTCATTTTGGTGTTTGTATTTATACTTTTTGTTGGTTAAATGACTACAAAACAGAACAATTCTGCCACCTGCTCATTTAAAATGGTGTCTACAGCCTCCTTAAAATTTGAGCTCTGTACAATTCCCCAATCAGCTCCTCTAAATCTGAGACCATGGTCTTTAATTAGAAAAGGGTAGAATGCCTTCTCCAGGTCAGGGATGAGGTCCTGCACCTATCGTCGAACTGTTACCTCCTGGGTGTGCCTACTTGAATGTCCCCGGGCCATCGGGCCGCGGTGGGGGTTTATTGACTATTTTTAAGACTAATATACCCTGTCGGCCTATCTCCTGCCTGGGAAATTGTGACTTATTCGAACTGTCCACCTTTGAACTGGGATTGTCTCCTCCAACACTTTGTGTTTTATTATTTAGGCCCCCTAGGGCAAATTCTTCTTTCTTCTCCCAATTTTCAGACTTTCTTGCTGATGTCCTCCTTAAAGGGACTTTACAGAGTTTTGAAATTGTATGCTCGCAATTGCCCCCTCAGGCCAAAAAGTGTAACTGCAGCTTCAATAGTAGGCTCGTGGATGAGGTGCGCATGCTGTATGTGCACACTCCTGAACAAAAACAACAGCTGAGTCAGTCCCGTACCGGTGTAATTTACAGGTTTGCTGGCATGACTTCGACAGAGGTAATAATTGTAATATAATGTATTTAGACCAAATCAATTTGGACTGCATATTTTCCAGGTTGTGATAGGTGAATGCATAGCAAAGTGAGTTGAGCGAGGAAGCCAAATAATACCGATATATGAATAAATTATGTATGATGGAGGAAAAAATACTAGTACACTAAGTATGCATAAATGTTGGCCCTATTGTAATAATAAAATAATTCCGGCGCACAGCGCCAAACATGCGGTGTGCGCCGGAGACCTGCATTTGGCTGCTGCGCAGCGGCTTGTATTTGGGTGCGGAGTGTGTAGAAAACCCTTTTTTTTTTTTTTGCTGGTGCGGCTTATACTGAGGTGCGCTCTATAGTCCGGAAATAGGTACTCTGATGTGTAGACGCTAGACACATCAAAATCACGAGGCGCTTCACAAAAACAAAAAATGTAAAAAATATAAAAAAGCATTTAGAAAATGTTTAAAAATATATTTAAAATGTGCAAAAATAGACAATTGTGATTAAAGAAAAGTTACGAAAGAGAGAGATAATTGGAAATAGGGAAATTAGTGGATCCTGAGGAAGGTGGAATAGGTGGGGAGGGCAGAATAAAGAGAGAGAGGTGAAGAAGGTCATACAAAAGCCAGCTTGAACAAGTGAGTCTTCAGCTGCTTTTTAAAGGAGGCCACTGAGTCCACTGATCTCAGGCTCAGGGGGAGAGAGGTCCAGAGTCTGGGGGCCACAGCAGCAAATGATCTGTCACCTTTGACCTTTAGCCTGGTGCTGCACAACCAGTAGGCTTTGATCACTGGACCTCAGGGACCTGCTGGGGGTGTAGGGACTAAGAAGATCACCAATGTAAGATGGTGCTTGTCCATGTAAGGCCCTATAGACCAGAACCAGGATCTTGAAATGAACCCTGAAGTTGACTGGCAGCCAGTGAAGCTGGAGGAGAAGAGGGGTGATGTGGGTGTGTTTGGAGGACTTGGTCAGAAGCCGAGCACAGGCGTTCTGAACCACCTGTAGACGGTTCAGGGAGGTTCTGCTCAGACACGTGAAAAGAGAGTTACAGTAGTCTAAGCGTGAGGAGATGAAGGTGTGGAGAACTGTCTCAAGTTCAGAGCGGGACAGAATGGGACTCAGCTTAGCAACGTTCCTGAGATGGAAGAAGGAAGAGCCAACAAGAGAACTGACATGAGAATCCAGGGTGAGAGCTGGGTCAAAGGTCAAGCCAAGATTCCTGACAGAAGGTTTGGTGTGAGAAGCAAGCCGACCAAGAGAGTCTCTGACTTTGGGAACCAGCTTGTCTGGGGCACAGATGAGGATCTCAGTCTTATCTTCATTCAGCTGAAGAAAGCTCCCACCATCCAGGTTTAGATAGAGTCTAAGCAGGAGTGTAACAGCTGCAGCTTAGACATCTCATGGGGCTTAAAGGAGATGTACAGTTGGATGTCATCTGCATAAATATGGTAGGAGAACTTCCAGTTTGGTTTCGGATTAAGTTCAAAATTCTCCTGTTGATTTACAAATCTATTCATGAAACGGCCCCCTCCTATTTGGCACATCTTTTCAGTCCCTATGTTCCAGCGCGATCCCTGAGGTCCTCTGACCAGCACCTTCTGCCTGTTTTTTTGTTTTGTTTTGTTTTTGTTTGTTTTTTTACTAGTTTTTATTAGTTTTATCTATTTTGGTGATGCATTGTCTTGTACAGCACTTTTGTTGGCATTGTCGCCATTTAAATGTGCTTTATAAAAAAAGGTTGTTGATGATGATGATGATGAAGTGGAGGAGTTCAAGTATCTCGGGGTCGTGTTCACGAGTGAGGGAAAACTGGAGCGTGAGATCGATAGGCAGATGGGTGCTGCATCTGCAGTGATGCGGGCGTTGTACCGGTCTGTCGTGGTGACGAGAGAGCTGAGTCAGAAGGCAATGCTCACGATTTACCGGTCTATCTGCGTTCCTACCCTCACCTATGGTCACGAGCTTTGGGTAGTGACCGAAAGAAAGAGGTCGCGGATACAAGCGGCCGAAATGAGTTTTCTCCACAGAGTGGCTGGGCTCTCCCTTACAGATAGGGTGAGAAGCTTGGTCATCAGGGAGGGGCTCGGAATAGACCCACTGCTCCTTCACATTGAGAGAAGCCAGTTGAGGTGGCTCGGGCGTCTGGTCAGGATGCCTCCTGGACGCTTCCCTGGTGAGGTTTTCCAGGCGCACCCAACAGGGAGGAGACCCAAGGGAAGACCCAGGACATGCTGGGGGACTATGTCTCTCAGGTGGCCAGGGAACGCCTTGGGATTCCCCCGGAAGAGCTGGCTCACGTAGCTGGGTTAAGGAGAGTCTGGGCATCCCGGCTTAGGCTGCTTGCCCCGCGACCCAACTCTGAAAAGTGGCTGAAAATGGATGGATGGATGGATGGACAATTCCCCAACTTGCTGAATGATCATAAAATATTTGTGTCACCAACAAACAATAATACCTTTTCAAAAGTGAAGGCTTAGATAACAATACTGTCTTGACATTTGGGACATCTAATTTCATTTTGAGTAAAATATCAGCAGATAATAAAACTAAATCATTAAAAGAATACCATTAAAGGATCTGTGCAAGTTATGCAACTAACTTTGATTTAAATGGTTTTACAGCTTTGTGAAACAACAATATTACTTGATCCATCCCTCCATAGCAGCTTCAGACCTATTGTCAAACTTTTGTTCATCTCCAAGATCTTGGAAAAGGTTGTGGCTAAACAACTTACAGCTGCTCTTGATGAACAGAACATCTCTGATAGCTTCCAGTCAGATTTGCTCTGGAGTGTTTTTGCTCTTATCTGTATGAGTGTTCCTTTTGTGGGGCTCTCTCCAAGATTCGGTCTTCCATGGTGTCCCACAAGGTTCTGTGCTGAGGTCTTTACTTTTCCTCCCCTATCTGCATCCTCTTCAGCACATCCTGAGTGCCTTAAACAAATCTCCTATACAGATGACATCCAACTGTACATCTCTTTTAGGTCCCATGAGATGTCTAAGCTGTTACACACCTGCTTAGACTCTATGAAAACCTGGATGATTGGGAACTTTCTACAGCTGAAAATAAGACTGAGATCCTCGTCTGTGCCCCAGACAAATTGGTTCCCAAAGTTAGACTCTCTTGGTTAACTGTCGTCACACACCAAACCTGGTGATCTTCTCAGTCCCTACAACCCCAGCAGGTCCCTGAGTTCCAGTGTTCAAAGCCTACTGGTTGTGCAGCACCAGACTAAAGACCAAAGGTGACAGATCATCTGCTGCTGTGGCCCCCAGACTCTGGAACTTTCTCCCCCTGAGCCTGAGATCAGTGGACTCAGTGGTCTCCTTTAAAAAGCAGCTGAAAACTCACCTGTTTAGGCTGGCTTTTGTGTCACCTTCTGTTGATTCTTCATCACTAACTTCTCCTCATTCAGCTCTTTTTAAAAGGTCTGCCTTTTCCTAGGATCCACTGATTAGCTAACCCTAACCCCATTATATAAAACTAATACGATAAGTTGGGGAATTGCCCAGAGCTCAAACTTTAAGGAGGCTGTGGACACTCATGTAACACTAGAACTCCCAGGAACCGTCAGTTTGATGGCTGTCATTTTGGCCATTAAATGCAGGCTGACGATGACCTAGTGGAGCAAAATGGTCCAATTGCATTATTTATTAACTCTTTATGTATGTGTGAACCTAATAAAATAGTAAGAAAATATCATTTTAATACAAACCTTGAAAATAAGTCTCTCCATTGTTCGCTGGGTGACCAACAAAGATTTTTTTCGTAGGTGGGGGCGAGGGGTCCCAGATCATCTTCCGCGTTGCTGTCTGAGTCTCTGCCGCTTCCTACTGACCAGTTTTCATCAGTTTCCCCCTCTCCACCTGAAGCAGCATCATTTCTCATGCTTGTTTCACTGAGAACTTTCTTCTAAAAGTCATTTTAGAAGTTATTTCACACACAGCATGAACGGAAAGGGAGCACGCACGAGCTGGAAAGTTGGTTGCTTAGCAACAGCGACGCTGTCTAAACTGCCATTCATATCACAGAGAGGAAGTAGCTAGTGACGCTGGGGAAAAATGTCTCGGGCCTGCAGACCATCAGCACCGATCCCCTCAGAGCTGTGTTCTCCCCTCTCTGCTCTTCTCCCTGTACACCAATGGCTGCACCTCCAACCATAAGTCTGTCAAGCTTATCAAGTTTGCAGACAACACCACCGTCATTGGACTCATCTCTGACGGGGATGAGTCTGCCTACACACTGGAGGTCGAGCAGCTGGTGTCCTGGTGCAGCCTTAACATCCTGGTGTTAAACACCCAGAACACAACAGAGGTTGTGGTGGACTTTAGGAAGCACCCAACTCGACTCCCTCCCATAACCCTGTCTGACACTCACATCACGATGGTGGACTCATGTCGCTTCCTGGGCACCACCATCACCCAGGACCTCAAGTGGGAGCCCACCATCACCTCTGTCATCAAACAGGCCCAGCAGAGGATGTACTTCCTGAGGCAGCTGAAGAAATTCAACCAAGTACAGTCGATGAGCCAGCTCTACACCGCATTGAGTCCATTCTCACCTCTTCAGTCAACGTGTGGTATGCTGGAGCCACCACCAGGGAAAAGAAGAAGCTGCAGTGTGTCATGCACTCGGCTGAGAAGGCCATTGGCTGCAAACTCCCCTCCATACAGGACCTGTACACCTCCATGACGCTAAGACGTGCAGGTTGGATCACAGCCGACCCGTCTCACCCTGGACACAGTCTCTTCGACTTGCTCCCATCTGGCAGGAGGCTCTGATCCGCTCGTTTAAAGTCCCGCTTTTTCAGTGACTGGCCCTAGGCTCTGGAAAAGTCTGCCCCTAGAACTGAGGACCACTCAAAGCACGGAGCATTTAAGTCAAAACTAAAACTTATTAATTTGACTAGGTTTTTAGTTATAGTTGAGTTGTGCATTTATTCTCTTTTATCTGGTTTGTTGTAGTTTTATTGTTGTATCTTGTCTTATTTTAAACTGGTATCTTATTGTTTACGCTCAGCCTTTTGTTTATAGTTTTAATTGTATTCTTTGTTTTTAAATGTTTTACTGGAGCATGAGTGTTCATGAGTGGAAAACTGCATCCTTACGTCCCCATTTGGTCAGGTACATGAAACATGGTAACCCTTAAGTGTAATTTATCAGTACATAACCACCCTCCCCCTCCCTGGGCCGGTGGAGGGGTTTGAGTGTCCCAATGATCCAACGAGCTAACTCTAATTCTCCTGGCATTGTAAGCAGAACTTAGAAACTATTTAGTGACAAAAATCTACTTTTTTTGCAGCTGTGCTGCAACTCCGGATGGGTCTTCAATTCTGACTTAGGCCCTGTCCACACGTAGCCGGGGATCTGCCAAAACGTAGATATTTGTCTACGTGTTGGCCTGTCATCCACACGAAAACGGAGTTTTTTCACACGAAAACGGAGTTTTTTCACACGAAAACGGATCTTTTTAAAAACTCCGGCCAAAGTGAAGATCTGCGTTTTCTCCGTTTTGGGTGTCTGCGTGTGGACAGACAAAACCGGAGTTTTAAGGTCCGCAACGTCACTTTCCGCGACAAAAAATGCTGACATCACGTGTGCGACCCGTGTTTACACTAGCCGACAGCATGGATGCCCTCAGAGCTGCGCTCGCTTTATCAATTGTCCAAGCGCTTTCTGCTTGTTTGTTTTTGCAAGCGGAATTACTGCTCCTTGCGGAAGACCACAGACGAAGGACGAGGTTAAGAACGGGGGAAGTACTGCCGCCTACAGGTCTGGCATGTCCTTAACAACATATTTATCCGGGTACGTGTGGACAGAGTTTCTTTTTAAAATGAGGTGGTGTGGATGCAAGTTTTTGGAGGGGCGGATATTCGTTTAAAAAAAAAAACAGCTAGGTGTGGACTAGGCCTTAGTGAGTTTGAAGCTAGATAACTTTTCTCACTAGAACAGTGAGAAACATTTTTTTTAAGGAAAATGACTAAAATAGGAACGTAATGTAACTCTAATCTAATTACTGGTTTGAAAATAGTGATGCAGAACTGCCACCTCAGCGATCCAGATAAGCAGACAAAAATGGATGGTCCGAGCGCGTTGCATTACTCATTTCTGGCATCTTTGAACTGTACAAACATACAAGCAATAGAAACATGAACATAATTTGCAGTGGCCTAAATTTAGTTGCCTTCATTCACCCGGAAATGCCTCCTCACCGCTGATGCAGCTGCTCCTCTGCTAGCTGGGTGTTTAAAGTCCCACTGCTGTTAAATGGTTTGTTCAGCTCAGTACCGCACTTGTTGGCTGTTTCTTCTTCCTCCTCTTCATTTCAAGTGACTTACATTCCTTTTATGGTGCATTGCTGGCGAGACTACTCTGGTGTCGATCCTGTGGTATTGTAGCACTGTGATGAGCATGAGTGCATACACTGATCCTGTGCATCTCTAAAAATAAAGCTTTGCTTGTTGTCTAAATAAGTAATATTAGGCTTATAATGGAAGTTCTACTCAACTAGAGCCAACACATCCTCAGATTGTACACAAAGTTACGTTCAGGTTTGATGAACGTATCTGTAGCTCCATCTCAAGTCCTGAGATGAAATGATCATCTCTATCACGGTTTATCATTCATACATGTTCATCAATTCTCATTCAGTTTATGGTAAAACACTCCAGGATTTAAAAAACAGTTTCCGGGGGTCGTTAAATGGTCCCTTTCAGGACAGGGGCGTGTCCAGGGAGTGGCCTGGGGTAGCACATGCCACCCTTGGAATCTGATTGGCCACCCCAGGCGCCACCACACTAATTTACCTTTAAATAGGCTTTTCATTGTCCAAAAAAGGCTTGGAGGTAAAACAAAAATAGCATAACCATTGGTGCCACCCATGCACAAAGTTTTGCCTCACCTGGGCCACCCCATTTTAAAAGATCTGGACACGCCACTGTTTCAGGAAAATCCAAACATTAGACTTTGTGTTTCAGAGCTGATCGCGATCAGAGAGCGAGCTGAATAAAAAGCATTTGCTGTAAAAGGATCATTATTTTCCCTTGAAGAGCTGATTGTTTTCCCTCTTTTTTCTCCAATAAAGCTTCAAACAATTCAGAGCGCTTTCGTTGGAAAAATCTACACATAAACAGCAGCTGAGATTAAAACAAAGTGAAGGAAAAGAAAACCCAGAAAGCTCAGACTGCTGTTGTTAGACTGGACTCACTCGTGTGCAGGACGTCGGTCATGGCCAGGCACGTCACGCTGGGAGAACGTCTCCCTCAGACAGGATATAATACTTTTGTAATACCGCTCAGTGCTGAGCCATTTGCACTTCTGAGACTTTTCTACTTCTTATGCTTTTGGAAACAAAGAGCAAAGGAAGTTGTGTTTTGTTTGTGAGACTGTTAAAAAATTAAAAATGGCTTAGGGGTGTCATGAAATGGGGAAGGTGTCTAACCCAAGGCATGCAGAATCAGACCGTACACAGATCGTTGAGGAAAACAATGTTATTTTATCGTTGGACGAACGACGACAAAAGGCGCACTGGAAAATCCAGCGGATGAGGAACGGGAAGGCAGCGTGGAGGGAGAAGGTTCTAGGAGAGTGAGGGGAGGTAGTGAGTCGGAGTGTAATCCAAGAGGGCCGTTTGGAGCTGGAGAGGGAGCGAGGAGTCGATGGAGAGCGGGTCGGTCAGGACGGGTGGATGGATGAACGTAGAGCAGGAGCCGGTGCGGAGTCCTATGGAGTCTGGTTGAAGGTTCCTGAGGCGTAGGAAGACCTGAGGTAGGTGAGCCAAAAACATCCAACAGTTCCACAAAGTCCAAACATTCACACTGTAGCCCTGGAAAAACCTGGAGACACGTACGAGGGCCGGAAACTAGCAGTCAGTAACAATCGTCCGGCGCTGAGTAGTGTTCACCATCCTCCTTATGAAGCTGACCCGCTGACTAGCTGACAAGGTGCAGCTGCCGCTCCCTCTCCTGCAAACAAAACACGCAGAGATGTTGAGAATGGGAAGAGTACTCACCCCGGCTCATGACAAGGGGGTTGTTACTCTGGACTGTTCACGCATCTCATCATTGAAAAGGAATAAAAGAAACTGTGATGTTTCTGTATTATTGCTAACAAGAAATCATTTAATAACGCATATAGTGTGTTTCTTTTGCCCGTCTTCAGACATCCTGCTCCATAAATAATCAAGTCCTTCCCTGATCCCTGCAAGTAATTATCTGTGTTCTCTGACAGCCACAGGCAGCAGCAAACTGACAGGCCTCCACGAGGGAGATGTTGTGTAAATTTTATGAGTGACAAAGGAGATTAGTGGAGTGACTTTGTACATCCAACTTTGACCACCTTGAAGCTGCAGCAAGGTGAAACGCCCAAACGATGCACGCGTGAGCGGATTTATCCAAATAATAAAGGTGAAAAAACGAACAAAACCCAGAAAACGTCACTTTTCGTGTCTGCGATGAATCACAACTTCTCAAGTTTCCTCCGAGTGTGTTTGCTTCATGTCTGTTGTCATATTTTGGCAGATGCTTCAGATACCGTGTTGAATTTGGGGGAAAGCAATACTTTTCCACAGAAACAGTGATTCTGGAGAGGCACTCATCAGTTAAATAGCAACCTGCCTTGACAATTCCTGTCTCTGAAACTCCCCTTTATCTCGCACCTATTGTGTGTTGCTGCAGACAGACCAACCCTCAGCATTCTTCGCTCTGATTTGCCATTGATGGTTTCTCATACAGTGAGTCTGCTCGGAGAGCCTTTGTTCCCCCTAATTACAGGGACAGTGATTTCAGCACGCGCCTATGTCTAGCCTCCAGCTCTGTGATTGTCGAGGAGATTTGATGAAGGCATCAGGCACGTGTGAGTGAAGGGGAGCATGGACATCCCATCACAGCTGTGTGTTTATCCAGCCTGCTGGAGGACTGATGCCCCCCCACCCCCGCCTTCTCATCAAAGAACAGCAGAGGTGGGCCTCGGCAGATTCCTGCAGGTCTCGCTCTCTCCGTGCATCTGTCTGTCTCTCAGGACGTGTCATGGAAAGTGATGATAACAGGGTTGTGTGTGGAGTTCAGCGGCCACGCAGCGCTGCAAATCTCCCTGGCCATCTTGCACGGCTCACGCTGTTCAAACAGGCTCCACGCTGGCTTGTGTCTTGTCTTGTCAAGTGGCTGACATTCTGATTTAATCAACATCCACGCCTGCCAGATGAATTAGATCACTATCAAAAATGCACAGGGAGCGCCATGTCCCTCACTTGTCAGAACCAAACTCATCTGCTCATTTATTTATTTATTGCCGTCCCAATGAGAGGAGCAGTGCAGCACTGTGTGGGCTTTGGGTTGCCTGTCCTCAGTGCTTTGTCAGATGTGGCGGAGCCCCGGGGACTTGCATGATTCTATCTCCGTTTTGCATCTATTGAAAACACGTATTGGTGGTCTGGAGAAGGAAAAACAAACATGGCATTTATCTCTTCTTCCTGTCTTCCGAGCATCTGACTGCTTTCTGTTGTCAAAGCGAAAGGAATCCACCACTCGGTTTTAATTTCCACCCCAAGAAGTGGCTAATAAATCTCAAAGCCGAGCACTCTGAACAGATACTGATCTGTTTCTGTTTGATGGATGACATGGAAGTGTTTGGACGTGTATGTTGACTGTGCTTCTCGTGGAACGCAGCAGCTTTTTGTGCTTCAGTTTGCTGTGATGATTAAAACAAACAGGGAGGATGAGCGCACGTTAGCCAAACAAATGATAGCCGCTTGATTGAGAAGAAACAGCTGAACGGGGCTGATAGTGTTTTGACTCGATGGTATCGGGGCCAAACTGTCTGCTCTCTGAGCTGAGATTTCTGGAGCTGCATTCCTGTGCGGGGAAGTGTTTTAGTTCTGCTGTGAATCTCAGAACTCGGGCCACCAGAGGACACAGGATGATGTTTTTCCACCGGATGGACTTCATTTAAACTCTCAGAAATCCCTCTCAGGTGTGCGTCTACAACTGCACTACCTTTGGAATCAACCCTCATGAAGATGGCAACTACTAGGAACCAAAATGGCTACAACCCAATTGGTTTTAATGGTATCAAGCGAAAATCAAGTGTTTTCAGATTTTCTATCACAATGTTACCTGATCCAACAGGTGACGGGTCACCCCCGCCCCACTCCCCTCTGCTGAGACAAAATCTTCTGGCCGAGGTCAAAAGTACCGCTCTCTGTTCGCCACGGGAGATTTGCTCTCAGGTCAAGGACATACTGTATCTCATTCGAACGTGTGTTAGGACCTTCCTCCTAACTTTTCTTAATGTGGTCCAGCACGCCCCTAGAGATTCTACCAAACTGTAACTGAAAGGAGGAAACCCCCGTCAGTCTGAGGGTGGTAGACACTAATCCAGACCGACTTGATTCCTAACAATCCACACAGTTCACGTAGTGTGTGGAACATGAATGAGGTGTCTTGGTCGGTTAGGATTTTATTCAGAATCCCAACCCGGGAGATGAACTGAAACACTGCTTGTGCAACTTTTTGGCTGAAATGCCATGCAGGAGCTGCACTTCCTCTGGGTATCACATTGCATATTCTACTAGGACCACATCAAAGTGATACCCACATGTGCTTCGTGGGAATGGACAAATCAAATTCATCCTGAGGCACTTGAACGGCACCTCCATTAACAAGAGGTGCTGCAGGGACGCCCGTGGGGTGGCTGGTGAGTTTACCATATGGCATTCTGGACGGGCCGTACACCACACACAGTTTCCTGGCTGCCCAGCCAATAAACACGGTCCGTCACTCGAGCAAGTGTTTTGTCATATCCCAAATGTCTGGCCATGAGGTTGTAATGAGCTTCCAGGAACAAATTTTCCAGACATTTTCTTTGGTACCAGCAGCTGGGAAAGTCAACATCTTTCTAGGTGTCATGGCTCGCCCGATAAAGCCTGTCCTTAATTATGTTAAAATGTGGATTGGAGAGTGGAGAGTCAGGGCGCACCTTTTAACCACTGATAGCCATCACCTGATTCAAGGCGAAGTGTAGAGTGTTATCACGAGACTGCTCCAGTGGAAAATCCCCTACAGGTTGCAATGGAGGGACAACCAGGGGTCCTAGAGGGGCCCGTGTCGACCTTCACCTGCCTGGAGCAGTGGAGAACAGCCTCACGTCACCGGAGAGCACCCCATTTACCCTACAGCTAACTACAGGCCATGAGCACACCCCCACACATTGTTTCAGCAATGCTTGAAACCCCGGCCAATCAGTACTCTGAATCAGAGGATGCAACAGGCGGGAGCTAACCGCGGCCTGTATCGTATGCTTTTGGCCTTTAAAATGATTTTATAGCTAGAAAGTTGGACCATAACAGCGTACATCCCATGTATACACTTAATTAACAACCAAGACTTGTTCCTCATTGCCTCAGGACGGGCCAGTTGCAGGTGTACAAGCAACTGGGAACACCCTGAGTCCATTAGCGCCTGTGTGACACCACCCTTAGCCTTACAACCACCAGTAAAGGGTCCCTGAGTCCAGTCTGGGCTAGTCTGGTCACTCAGCTCTCGCAGTCAGTCTCACTCGAGGGGCGGTCTTGTCGCAGGTGTCCGGCGTCCCCACATTTCCAGCAACAGATCGGGGTGGTGCTCAGCGGCTCCCGGGTTTGAGCTTTCCCACGCGGTGATGATCCTTTCGGCTGCGCACGGCTACAAACCAATTATTATCAGAACTATTAAGTAAAAAAACAAGTTTTCTGTGAACCACACCTTTAAGATAAGAAAATAAAACCTAGGGATTTAGTAGTTACTATCATCTGTCACATCTTTGTGCGGACGATCAAAAAGAAACATTTCAAAGCTGATGTTGTCCAGCACAAAGTTTCCAGATCTGTCTGAAATAGCTAACGAGCTGCGGGGGTGACAGTCCTCCTCAAAACTGGCCACTTTACAAAGGTGTATCTCTTCTACGGTAGGCGGGTTCATGTTGGAGGATCACCATGACACATTTTGTCTTTGGAGGTCAAAAGAGTCTCTGCTAGTTCCGCCGAGCACCGCAAACACAGACATGAAGCGAACAACCTTAGAGGTTTGGCAGACCTCAGGGGGACAGTTTATAAATGAATGAATGAATGAATGAATGAATGAATGAATGAATGAATGAATGAATATTCTCAGTAAACACAAATGAACGACATTACTGGCTGCCCACTCCAATTACAGACCATTTTGTGTAATTGTTGTAACAAGACCGTTACCATGGGTCACACACACACACACACACACACACACACTGCCCTTTTGCACCAACGGCCCCTCTGACCACCACCAACACAGGCAAGTTTGGTGAAGAGTCCTGCTCAAGGACACGACAGCAGAATTCCCTGGAGGGAACTGGGATTGATCCGACAACCTTCCTGTTACTGAAGGAGCCGCTCTACCTCCTCAGCTTCTGCTGTTATTTGTTACCCAACCAACCGTAGTGGCTTCACTTGTGGGCCATTCCCATCTGTACCGGGTCGGCCCGGGCCGGGTAGCGTAGGTTGTTTACATATCTGGGTGGCCTGGTATTTTTCTGGGCCAACCAAGGCTCATTCTCAGCCCTCTTCTCGAGGGGGTCTGCTTCAGGCCGACCAGGGCCAACACACCCACTGCTGACAGCAAATTCACACCTTCCATTAGAGCAAGCCTCTGATTGGTGGGTAGAATCAGCCCACATGGGCTTAAGACAAGGATGTGTGGAATCAACCGGGCCAGGCTGGGGCCGACTGGGGCTACCCGGCCCGGGCCGACCCGGTACAGATGGGAATGGCCCATTGGACTCAGATCCTGTGTTTTTAGATTGAACCATATCAACTGAAATCCTATCAAATGGTAACAAGAGACGATCACATTCAAAGGCTGTGGTTGGCGTTCTTTCCATCGAGGGACACTGGGAACGCCAGGCCTTTGAACCGTGGTGTCTTTTTTTTTGGAAAACAAAAGAATGACACAGGTCTAAATGGCCTGAATTTATGCTCATTCATGCCGCAGAAAGACTCAGGTTTAAATGATTTAAAGTTGAACAGAATAACTTAGTTGCCTTTAAATTACTGCATGAAAAGTGGCCCATTCAGTGACGGTTCAGTGTGTTCCTAATGTGAGTGTGCTGCATGAATTATCAGTGGGAGGATGGCTGCGGTGTAGCTGAGCTGAAGAGATTCAGATTGAGACGTCCACTCACGGCCCACTGGTTTGATATTTCCATCATCGACAGCAAAGGAGACTCTGACAGTCGGGCTGCACAAAGCCAGCTGTTTTCATGGTTTGAAGCGTCCTGAACGTGCATCCAAGTCGAAGCATCGGTGGGAGATTATTAACCAAAGTGACACGCAGAACACAGACATCCTCGGTCAGAAAACCACTTCTGTTCCTCTCCTTCTGCTGCTCCCCTTTAAATGTGAAACTGTGTCAAAATGCTCGTTTGTGTCACAGGTTGTGCTGAAGATGACGACCTATGACCTTTGACAAGTGGCACTAAACAAAAACCATGGACTCATCTGAAAAAACAAAAAGGAACGCTAAAGTTGGAATAATGATCATGACCTTCTTGTGGAACGAGTGGATAAGGTGATATGTTATTATAAAAGAATTGTGCTGTGGATTATTTTACTAAACAAACGGGTCTGCACCTGAGAGTGATCTGGTCCCTTAACTGTGTTTGTTCAGACAGGAATGGAAATGCCATTCACATGTTTCACATGTTAAAGTGACTGTGTGTATTTTTCTGTCGATAGGGGCCGTAGATGCCGAAATCATTGCAATCAAGCAGTATTTTTGTGTTGGAGTAAGACCTTACCAACAGATGCCCATTAGGGACAAAAAGCCCTGAGGATTGCAAACTTTAGCTAAATACTGAGTACATCAGACTCCCTTTCATCACTGGAATCAGGTGAAGAGGTAAATGTGTAAAACAACAACATTTTAAAAGGACTAAAGTTTTATTAACCATTTGTTACAAATCAGTAAATGCATTTGGTCCTCATGGGCTCCCGTAGACTGCACATAATTTGGCGTTGGCCAGAGTCTTAGACCCGCTCCCATGTATTTTAGACCTGATTTTTATGGTTAAATGTTATGAAACCTCCAATATTTTTCAACAACTGAGCACAATTTGATTAACTCGTTCACTGCCATCGACGACTTAAGTCGTCATTTACAGATCGATGGCCTTCAACTTAAATGCGGCATCATATGAACTCATACGTGTAGTTACCATGATGAGGGGGTATGGATTTGAAAAAAATTCTTCGTGGTGCCGGCTGCTTGCATGTGCTAAATTAAAATGAGCACTTTCTTCCATTTCCACTTTTGACTTCCACCTGTTTCACTTTCTGCTACAGCGCCCCCTGCAGGTGAAGGAACACCTTCAGTAAAGCCGCGTGGTTCAAAGCGTGGGAAAAAAGTAGCGGCTTATAGTCCGGAAAATACGGTATTCTTCAACGTAGTAACCAAATGGATCTGCTGACAGCACAGTGTCTGTAAATACTTTATTACCACTGTACTTTGTAATTCAAACTTTTGGTAAAACACTGCTTTTGTGTGATCATAAAATAACAAACCATCTGAGACTTTTACAACGTTCTTCGTTTCTGTTCAAGAGTTTGATTCATTTTAATTAAATCATGATGATTTCTTTTCTGAGATGATCTCACTAAAAGAAAGACCCGTTTGCTTTGTAAGTCACGTCCAGGCCAGCGCAGCGACGGGCCTTGATGACACACTAAATCTGCGTTTGTGTTGCAGCTGTAATCACACCAGCGCTATAAACATTCACTCTGATACTTTAGCTACTGGAAAGCGTCCCTCGGTAGAGTTGTAGCAGATTTGTTCATCTTCTGGATCTAAAATTATTTCATTCTGTGTGCCTCTTCTAAGCTTTTCACCTGTACATATTCAAAATGTCTTCCAAGACACAAAGAAGCCGTCTCAGGTTCTTTACTTGATGAAATACAGGTGAGAGGATGAGGGATGGCCGCGGCCGACGGCAACACTCTGCTGTTATCTGCAGCTCCACAATATGATGCCATTTGTGTCAGTTGAGTAACGACCTTTGTACGGTCTGAGCTGCTTCATTGTTTTCCCATCCAGGTCATGTTTGGGTCATTCCTGAATGGGATTTGAAAAATGCAACAATCTCCACTGATGCCTCATACATAAAGCGGGGAAAAGCCATTAGGTTTCTGTGGATCAGCATTCTTCACCGCTCTGTGCACGGAAAAGAAATACAGCATCGTTTTGGAAGAAGCTTGCATTTATCTTTCACCGAATCTCTTCCTAACGCCTACTTTTAGCCACCCAGCAGTACAGAAGGGGGAAAAAAGGGAAAATCTTCAGGCCTGGGAGGAAATGAAACCTCCTGCGCTGCTCACTCATCTAAGAAACATTAAATGTACGGTTTGTTTACCCGCATCTGCACTTATGAATCCCAGGAGTGCCGCAACCTGTGTATAACTCACCCTTAGGGCCTTGGAGTATTTCTCACTATGAAATGAAATTTTATGGCATGCGAGATTAGCCGACACTAATGCAAGGTCAAAAATAATAGAATCAATAGGCAGGCTTGGCGATGTTAACATTTACAGAAAATAATGGGCTGAAACGCGCCGTCGAAAACAGAATGAAATGAGTCTCTGCAGAATTCTTATTGATGGCTTTTCATTATTTCTAATAATTTGACTTTCTTCTGTGTGCTGTTGCCAGGGGTATGGCCCTTTCTGTGTGTGTGTGTGTGTGTGTGTGTGTGTGTGTGTGTGTGTGTGTGTGTGTGTGTGTGTGTGTGTGTGTGTGTGTGTGTGTGTGTGTGTGCGCGCTTTCATGTGTACATGCAGTTTTATGGTCAATAAACAGCTTTTCTGTGCCAAACTCTCAGCTGCTTATCAGCTCTGCGGTTGTAAAGTTGCACGGGGAGTTTGGAAGACGAATCGCTGCACGTCGGCCAACTTTTCGTCTCGCATTCAAAACTGCTTCAGAACGTGAGATGTGTGTTGCCTCCGACAACACTCGTTCCCTCGGAGAACGGGCCAACATCTAATGAAGTGTCCAAGATAAACCCAAGCCAGTGTTCTCTGTGACCTCGTGTTTTATAGTCTATCAGAGCACTTACCGTATCTGCAGCTAATTCAAGTGTGATTACAAGGGGGGGTCTGAGATCCTTCTCTAGTATCACCCCCGCTCGCTGCCATCGTCTTTCCCTCCGACTAATGAAAATAATGGTTATGAATGTTTTTGGTGCACTTTGATTGTCACATCAACTGTTTTTATTGCTGTCATTATGGTTTAACATCGCACTGTTAATTCTGTTAATTAAAAAGCTGATTGCTTTTGCCAGTCTGTGATCTCCATTTGGTGGGTCCATATGGTAGAGATTGCTTGTTGTAAATTTCAATGACGCCTTATCGCAGCGTTGCTTTGTACAATCAAGCAGTACAAGGGCCGAAGTCGCCCAGAAACCACCGTCATCATCCTCCCGTCCACAGCACGCCACCATTCCCTTTAAACAGTTGTTTTAATCACTACACAGATTACAGGTCCTTGTTTGTTAGCACAGCTAGCACATCCTCAGGCCTACGGTGAAGTGGCTCATTTCAGATAATAAACTAGCTGTGCCAAATTTTACTTCAAGACGACCGCCCTAAATGATGGCTGAGCGGTGACTAAGTGTCACAGAATTGGGAAGTGACAACCCCAGAAGCTGTGTTTGAAGGCGCTCCACTGTATTTTTCCCATCAAGGTGCTTTCTTGGCAATCAGAAAGCATTACTCAGAGAAATAAGATTTTTCTGCGAGCCTTACACATGAGGGCTGTGTCAGGCTCTGAGGTGATGACCTACTTCAGCTGAATGTTGTCTGTTTGCTTTTGTGTTTGCGTCCCGCGGTCTTAAAACACCAGTTTAACCCCCGAAGGACGGACTGGATTTGCTGGTTCGGTGCCGCATCAGTGGATATCTAATCACGTCGGTTTTACGCTGCATTGGGATCTGCAGTTACAAAAGGGGAAAACCCCTTTTCGCACATAAGTAACGAAAAAGGGCACTTTTGGCGTCTGGGGTCTGACGTGGAGGGTGGCTGACCAAGCGTTTGTTTCCGACGCTTAGGGTGTGAGAATGTGTTGCAGGGCCACATTCCTGCTGACCACACAACCTAAAGTTAGCTCCACACCCCAGTCTGATTACACGAGTTCTGAGCACAAATCAACATGAAACACACCATTCTGGTTGTCGTCGCAGGGCTCTGAATTCTGAACAAATATTCTGGGATGATGTTCTCATGCTCGTGGAATTCCAGCTTTCACAGAGGACACGGGGAGAGGATCAGATACTGATCAGGTCAAAGGTCACCTTCCATGAGTCGTCCATTCTTCTATCAATCCCTGTGAAGGACGTCTCTTCGCTACAGTGTCGCTGGATGTGTTTGTGACTCAGATGTAAATGTTCATGCCTGTGAAACCTGGCTGGAGGTTTTACAGTCACAATCCGTGTGCACAGCCTAAAGATGTCGTCAACAGGAATGTGAGATGTGCCTCCTGCGGCACCTGCTTTAGCCTTTTGCGTATGTGGCGCCAGATGCTCCTGAGTGGACATCTCATTTATGAAAGCTAACTGGTGTTAAATTTTGGTGTTTTGTATGTTTATTATTCTGTTTATTTTTTATTTTAAAAGTATTGTAACGAGTATGAAAGGTTTGTGGTCTAAGTTAAATATAAAGGGACATGATGATCATAACGAGCATCTGGGACCATTGTTACTGCTGTTTGATCTGGAGAAAGGAAGAAGGCCTGGGCAATAACACCTTCAGGCTGAGCGCTGCAGTTTCAATTTGTTAAAGCCATTGTCCTGAGCTCTTTTCAGCAGACATGCTATTTATCATTTAGGTGGCCGTTATTTTTAATGAGTCTGTTATCATTCATTTTAGGGCATCCCACCTTTCCTTGACACTGGTAGTATTTCTTTTTATATAGGACATAGGATTTATGTCTCCTTCTCCGCTCAGCACCCTGTCCTAGCCCCCCCCCCCCTCCCCCCAGCTGGCTCTCAGCTGGATGGCAGCTCACCAGGGTGTTGTGGTGAACCTTCGTCCAGCACACCAGAACTCACAGACATTAAAGTCAGCTGTGTGAGAAATCACTTACACAACAAAAAGCCACAAGAGCACATCAACGCTCTCCTCTTATTAGTGTTGTTACAAGCAGAATTCAACTTTGTCGCAGTGGTGCCCCCAAGGGGTGGCCAGGGGTGGCCACATGAACGACACATCAACACATCAAAATACAAAGAAAGAAGATTATTTACTTAAATCAAGATTGTCCCAAAAGTATTTTTTAATCTTTGATACTTTCTACACTTTCCTCTCTTTCACTAGCAAACAAAAAACTGTTTAACATCAGCTGCAGTCAAGTATAGCAAATACACACACACACATGCATGCACACGCATGCACCCGCATGCACGTGTGCACACACACACACACTCACACAAGCACACACGAGCACACACACACACACACACACACACACACACACACACACACACACACACCATCGACATATAAATATTGGACAATGGGTTTCCATAGTCTCCAATAACACGTTTTTGAAGAAAAATGGGAGGTGGCCACCACCGCCATTTTGACCGTGTCACAGGTTCCGTCAAGCCCAGACAATTCCACAAAAGGGAAGAGAGGTGGAGCTGAGGGTGGGGCTGCAAGGCTGGGATCAACTGACGACACCGGGTCGAACTAGCTACAAGCTAACCTGAAGCTAACCAAAAGCTAACGCGGAGGTGGGAGCTAAGCTAACGGAGGTAGCAACCTAGCTACAACCGGAGTTAACTGTGCACAACACCAGAGCTTCTGAGTCAGAGATACGCCGGGCTGACCGCTGGGTAAAACCGGGTGGAACACAGAGGTCTCCGAGACCTCCACAAGCCGGCAGCCACACAGCAGCCGCGATCAGACAGATGCGCCGAGCTGCTGGGAGGGGAGAACCGGGTGGAAAACATCGGTCTCCCGAGAGCTCCACAAGCCGATAGTCGGAACCCAGCTCCACCAACATGTTATATTTCAACCCATCTTCTAAAGTGCAGCATTATGTTAAATGCACTGGGTTTTACCCTATTACATTTAAATTTCATGGTTAAACAGTACATGTTAAAATCTAAGCTCAGCTCAGCAGTGACCTAAAATACATAAATATAATTTTACTTACCGAAAAAAATGAAGTGGAGACTCCTTGGACGCTCTATTAGTGCAATTAATGCCACAGCAAGTCATTTTGTCCAACAATTGCACAAAACAAACACAGAGACTCAAAATCCCGGAGCAGTTTCCAAGCCAGACCGAGGCTCTACTGAGGCCTTTCCACGGAGCTAGCTCTGTGGTCACGTGGGTCTGATGCTCATTAATTATACAGAATTTTAGGCTTTTAATACACTTAAACAGAAGAGTGAGAAAAAAATTCACCCCCTCAGAGTTGTCATGAGTGTAAACTAGATCATTTAAACCTAAAACATGTTCTGGTACCAGGCTGTAAACATGTTTATTTCTGCTGTGAAATTGGTATTTTAACATGGGAGTCAATGAGGATTTGCTCGCTTCTGACACCAGCCCCTAGTGGATGAGGGTGGAACTGCAATTTATTTCATTCCCGCGTTTGCTTCAATTTTTCACCCGCATTGTGGGGGCTTGACACACACACACACACACACACACACAAATGCCTGCACGCACACACGCACACACATGCACATGCACATGCACACACACACACGCACGCACGCATGCACATCCACACACACACGAGCACAACCACACGCACGCACACACACGCACGCACACACACACACACACTCCCCAAAAAGCCATTTCCAGCTTTAACAAGAATCAACATTTTTACACTGAGGATGTGCAGAGTGCCCTAATTATTGTACAAAGATAAAACATGTTATGACTTAATTATCAGAAAAGAGTTATGTGGTTATTGCCTCATGTGACCTGCCAATAACAAGGCAAGTGTCAGAGGAACTCATTCTGCCGGACAAAATGTATAAAGTTTCCCAGAATGCCAGTTGCCAACAGTCTCAGCCCAGTGGCTAAACAGGGCCTCAGTTATCCCATTGTTGGATATGATTACATGAGATGAGAAGCATTTCAGTTGGCAGAATGTGGATTTATTTGGAGAAGATAATAATTGTAACTCTTTGATCATCAGTGCAGCACACCTTCGGACCCTAAAGCATGCAGGTAAATCTACAGCAGCCTATACAACCTGCTCTATGGAGCCCATTCAGTGATGGCATCTAGCTAGTATCTCACTGGGTTGTGTTAATTAAGTTTTTAAAGCTAAATTTTTTGTTGTTAATTTGAAAAAAATAATCATTTTAATATAATAAAATAACCTGTTAAAAAGCACTAGAATATGGGAAATGAAATCTGCTCACTAAAATGTTTCTGTGGGAGACCCCCAGACCAACATCCCATCACATGAGAACCTCGCTCTATCTGTCTCCGTCCTCAGAGGTGGGGACAAGACTGGGACATGTGGCTAAACATGTCTCAGTCTTTGCCTCTTCAGAGGAGAGAAAACTTGTTACCAGAAGGTAAATAAAGGCTTTGCTGCTCCGAGTTAAATCAAGAATCTCAACTTGATATAGAATCAGGTGTTTCTGAGCCGGGACATGTAGAACACATGCAGCCACACTGCTCTTCAAGGACCAGGTCTGCTCCCCCCATTATACAGAAGAGTTATTGGTCTTATTTCTTCTAATGCTCATTGTGAGCACGTTTAGATACTTTATTATACATTCTAATTTATTAAATAACTCATCTTGATGATTTTCTTTTACAAAGTGCACCAGGTTGATGCTTTTATGTCCAGAATTACTGGTACTGTCATTTGCTACAGGATTATTTGCTGGGCAGTGTCTGTGTGTGCGTGCGTGTGTGTGCGTGCGTGTGTGTGTGTGTGTATGTGTGTGTGTGTGTGTGTGTGTGTGTGTGTGTGTGTGTGTGTGTGTGTGTGTGTGTGTGTGTGTGTGTGTGTGTGTGTGTGTGTGTGTGTGTGTGTGTGTGTGTGTGTGTGTGTGTGTGTGTGTGTGTGCGTGTGTGTGTGTGTGCGTGTGTGTGTGTGCTCTGTCTTCTCCATCCCCAGTGAGTCGTGGAGGATGGCTGCTTATACTGAGCCAGGATCCTCTGGAGGTTTCTTCCTGTTGAAAGGGAGTTTTCCTCTCCACTGTCGCTAAATGCTTGCTTAGTATGAGGATTGCTGTAAAGACTCTGACACCAGTTAATTTGCTGGGTTCCTTACACAGGAAACTTTTTTCTGATTGGCTTAATGAACCGACCTGTATTGGAGTGTTTACTATGTGAAGGGCCTTGAGACGACTCGTCGTGATTTGGCGCTTTATAAACAAACTTGAAGGTTTGGACCCCCCTGGTGTAGTTGGACCTTTAAAGATCATAAATTCATGGCAGAATTAATGTGTGCCTTATATTAAATTGTTTTTACAAGTTGTTTTTACAACTCAACATCCAGTCCCTTCTCCACTTCGGTGCTGTCTTTGTAAAATGTGCGTGGGGTGCCATTGCTATTAGTGTGATTCTCCACTGCTAACCAGCAGCCGTGCCGAGGACCAGGAGATCACTACGGCAAGCATCTAGGCCCCACCCACAGCCGCTTACATCTGGGCAGGTCGTGCTCAGGACTCTGTGGCCTGAGACGTAGGGACGCCCAGAACCAGGTGGAGGCCCGACAGAGATCATGGGCCTCACCAGGCAGCCACCAGGAGTGACCAGAACACCCAGCTCCAGACATGAGTGCTGCAAATGCACAGGCAGATGGAGGTACCCTCCACCAGTAGGAAATGTGGCAGGGGAGAATGGGCTAAAGAGGTGGTAACACCACAAGATGTCCCAGGAGACAGGAGGAGCCCCAGACAATACCTGATGTGATGCAGTCACACACACAAACACAGTAACACACACACACACACCCTCATGGTCACACGTAAACAAATCTAACTGAAAGACACACAAGAACACACCCACTCACACTCCCTAAACACACCCTACACACTATGGTCCAGGTTACTGCTGCACAGAGGTCACAACCATTCCTGGACCCAGGAGATGGTCCAGGTCATATGATGAGCAGACAACCCCAATGCAGGGCAAGCAACCCACTACCCCAGATACCACCCAGGCGGCCAGCACCCACTCCTTGCCTCCAGCCCCGGGCAGCAAACTTAGAACAGAGGCATGAGATGACCCCTAGTCTGATGAGCTTGACAAGTATGAGAAGCATATTGCCTCAAAAACAAAACCCAATCCTATCTTTAGTGAAACGCCTCTGGAATACGTCTGAAACATTGCGTGCCATGTGATCACAACCATAGACTATAACGGCTTTTATCTACATACCTCTGTGTTGTTGTGCTGCAGATGCTCGCTGTGTGAATTGGGGGGAAGGTGTTTGCATGTCAGAAGTCTGATTTTCCTCAGACTAAGGCTATAATTTGGTTTTCTTTTACCGCATGTAAACCCATTGATGGTCAAGCTTGCCCGGCTCCAGAGTGCCTTGTTAGTTTTGGTCATTTTTCATCAAAGTACCTGCTCTTCCTTGTCAAAAGGAGTCCGATTTAGGCATTTAAATGGGGTGCCTAACAGACACCTTGGTTTGGAGGTTTAGCAGGTGCAGGTTGGAAGAATTAAATATCCTTTCTAGCCTGGGAATGCCTTGGACTCTCCTGGAGGGAGCTGGAGTGCGTCAATGGGAAGAAGGAAGTCTCCATTCCCCCTTCCTGGTTTTGTTATCAATAGAGGGGATCGATGAATGTCACAGTTTGTTTGCGATTACGTCAGTCACCCAACTTGTCCTAACAAAGCTTGTCACACAAAAAAGAAAATGTGCATGTTCTCTTTTATTGTCGTGTCCAATTATTTACTCACAGTTCCAGCTTAGAGGGACAATAACGACACAACGATACACACAGCTATGTGACTGCATTCAAAAAAACACAACCACTCAATTCTAGCTCTCTACTGGTAAATCCCGAAGACTACCACCTGGAAGTGACCCCAATCAATGCCTCAGATGACACACACTGGTTTGGACTGTTGCCACAACCCAGATAACAAACACAAACCTTGTTGCCTCATAAATCTTTGGAGTAATATGTGCATCAAAGTAAAAAGAATACGGTTATAATTAGGTAAGTAAGACTAGCTAAGCAATTTGATGTCATTTTACATATTGAATGTGAAATTGAAACGTCCTGGCCGCTTGGCTCATCACTATTTCTCATGAAAATGCTCCAGCAGTATGCCCACGCTGTAGCTCGTACTCTTGCTAGCAGCACATGTTTGTTTGTACTTGTGTTTGTTTTAAATGTCGGGTCATGGCGCCTGCTCCCTGAAGTGTTGATCCCGGTCATTCGTGAAGCTGGCAAAAACTGTAACGGTAGGCTCAAGAATGTGCACTTGGCATCTTTCTCACTTTCTCCCATGCACATGTACGTCTGCACACACGGCTCTTATAGCAGAAAATCAGTGGACAGATTTCACACAGCAAGGCGCTTTCTGCTCTACTACGCTTTTGTGCGGTGGGATCAGGATGTCTGCCCAGAGCCAACACGTGCTTCCTCTTGTGCCATTCCTGGATTCCTGTAGGAACCTCCACAGAATCCACGTTCCCAGGTGTGCCTGAGATATGAAGTGGGATAAAAGTAACGAGACAAGCAATGCCTCCTTCAATGAAAGTTATTGCCAGGCCGTCTGGGGTAATTCATCACAGTTGTTGCGAGGACAATGCTACTAAGCCAAATCCAAGTGCAGATGCATCATAGTTGCACACCGAGCATTTTGTAACAAATAATGTTGTCATCAATTTTCATCTTTTGTTTAAACATATTAGTCTTGTGGACAAGATAGGTCATATTTCAGCAGGTTGATAAATTTTCTCCCCTCTCCTCTTCACAGAATGTGCACTTAATTAATTACACAACCTTTAATTGGACAGATTATTCCTAATGGTGGTACAGTGCTAAATGTATAAACTCTGAGAGGGCTCACAAGTAATTATTTTAATGCCACTTTCCCAGCTAGCTGCAATCAGTATATTTCAAATAATTGCTATTTTTCACAGAGTAAGGTACAGATACTCTAAATTAGACAAATTACCTTTACTGTTGTGTGTTGCATTTTTTGCAGCTGATGCCTCATCTACTCCATCATCTGCACACGCTGAGGCTGTGTGGTGTTAAAGGGCGTGTGATCACCCCTTGATATTTTACGATATCTGGCAGTATTACCTCCTGTTTAATTACCTCGGTAATGCGCATTGATGTACATGATGGATTTTTACGGAAGCTCACTTCTTAACTATCGGATGTGGCGACATGAATGATCATCGCTGCTGAAGTAGTCTTAAAGATAAATTAATAATTGTGAGAGAGGAAGCAGGATACAATTAGCAAATGTGGCCGACTAAAGAAGACAAACACGCTGTGGTGTTATTTCAACGGCAAATATCAACAATTAATTTCATTTTTGGCTCACTTTTTTAAAAAACAGCTTTGGTTTTGGACTGTTCCAGCTGAAATCATAACCGTTTCCCTAAAAATAAACAGAAATAAGCTGGCAAACAACATTCCTTTAACCCCTGGAAGCTTTTTTTTAACACTGTTGTGGAGGTGGAGCAATTTGAAACCGAAGAAAAGAATGATAGCGGTGTTAAAACTTCACAGCTTGACTCTGAGATAAGGAGACACTGGTTGAACTAATGGCTGAGGCCTGGTTTGTGCGTGCCGAGGCCTCAAAATCGAATAATTCAAAGCATGCACGTCAGCCTCGTGCTCATTACCATGACTGATCATGCTGTCTACCGGTATCCTGCCCGTCTGGCACCAGGGACCCGCAGGTGGTACTTTATCTAACATCCGTGTCAATTTTTCACCAACGTTTTTCGTTTCTAAGCAGTATAAAATCAGAGCTTGGCGCGTAATAAAAAGCAAAAATATAAAAAAGCATGAATAATTGAATAACTGCAGCTTCTGTTTGTCCAAGCTAAAACAATGCAGTTTGCTTTTTTCCCGATGGTAAACATTTAGGGGCTAAAAATGCTCAGAATCTCTGCGTCACCGACCATCATTCTTCTCCCTCCAGTATCGATGGCCTCCTTTTTTTCCTCATTCTCCCCCCCCCTCTGTCCCTTGTCCTTCTCTTTTATTGCTTTGTACAGCAAAGCACCATTACTGATCTCTTCCAAAGCACAAACTAAAAATCTATCCCGTTGTCATTTGCTGCACCGTGCCATCTATCATCGGGGGTGCTTGGCAGCGTCTCCGTACGAGAGAGGAGGTGCTGGAACAGGAGGCAGAGTCAAGGACTTTCACGCGCAACAAAAAACTTGTCACAATTATTTATGGCTCTTGCTGGGACACATAATGGGACACATCAAACTGCTGTTTTTTTGTGTGATGAGCGCCCTCACATCGCTGGCTCCCTTGTCGAAGTGGGTCACAGGCATCTCTTGCCTTACACATACAATTTCCAAGACAATGGCAGAGCACTTGGGGAACTGACAGTGACAAATACTGGAGCCCCCACGGAAAGCTGGGCAGGCTGTTACATGAGTGATTGCGCCAATAATCATGCGGAGTCGTCACGTGTCTGTGAAGCAGGAGGGAGATGGGCAGCAGGGGTGGCAGGGGGCGGGAAGAGACAGAGAGTGAGTGTACGAGTGCGTGTGAATAGGACAAGGAGGAGCTAGGAGGAGCTAGGAGGGGAGGGCGGTGTTCCATGAGCCTGTGTCTAACAGGTCCTGGCAAATCATTTTTTATTTCCTTATCATCCATCTCCCACTTCCTCCCCTCAGATGAGTTGCTGCTAAATGACTGTCACTTTGGATGGCGCTGTGATATGTTCTGCTGTAGCGCCCGTAATTGGGAAGGGGGTCACCAGTGCCTGTTTCACTGTGTGACCTTTCTTAAACTCGGCCGCCCAGGGAATTGGACAGAGCCTCCGATTAAATTACTTCTGCAGTGCCTCGGCCCTTCACCTTAAGTGCTGGCACTTGGCTCCAGTTCATGGGAAAGAGGCTCCGTGTTCTCGCTTCAGCACTTCAGACACCAAGCACAGACTTGCCCTGTTTGCCAGCCTGAGTTAACGGGAAAGCGAGCGCTGGCGTGTGTTGTTCTGCTGTAGCTGCTATACACGACAGCTCACAGAGGTTCAAAACGGTGTTTCAACTCTCCAGATGTGCAGGATGCATTGTATTTGTGATCAAAAGTAAACAACCTTTTATGGTTTTACATATCAGGGAATAACACACTTATCAAGAACCCTTACAAGGCTTTCGCAGTCCTGATGAAGAAGACCATTGAAGCCACCTTACACACTTGTTTAGTTGCTCGTGGGAAAAAATCAGTAAATGTGGTGATCTAAATGGGATGAAGATGAGTTGCTGGAGTTCACACTGATCATCAGAATGGAGCATAAAGGATATTTGAGGGGCATTTAAAGTGATGTGGTTGTTGGTTCCAGACGGGCTGGTCTAAATATCTCAGAACCTGCTCATCTACTTTGGCTTGAGCAATCATTTCTAGGGTAAACAGAATGGTCTGGAAAAGAGAAAATCTCCAGTGAGTGAGCAGCAGTTGTGTGGATGAAAATGTCCCGCTGGGGTGAGAGGAGAATGGTCTGGCAGGTTTTAGATGGCAAAGAGACAACCGCAGCTTAGACTGGTTCCTACCGAGATCTGCAGAACAGCCTCTCTGAACATCAGCAACCGCTCCAGAGGGACTCCAGCAGCAGAAGACCACACCAGGTGTTACTCCCGTCAACTTAAACCAGGAAACTGAGGCTACGAGTTCCACAGGATCACCAGAACCGGAGCAGAAGAGACTGGAGAAACCCGTCTTCCTCTGATGAGTCCGGATTCATTTCAGCTGCATCTTAGTTGGGTCAGATGTTCCATCAAACAATAAGGCCCTGTCCACACGTAGCCGGGGATCTGCCAAAACGTAGATATTTTTCTACGTTTTGGCCTGTCATCCACACGAAAACGGAGTTTTTTAAAAACTCCGGCCAAAGTGAAGATCTGCGTTTTCTCCGTTTTGGGTGTCTGCGTGTGGACGGACAAAACCGGAGTTTTAAGGTCCGCAACGTCACTTTCCGCGACAAAAAATGCTGACATCACGTGTGCGACCTGTGTCTACACTAGCCGACGGCATGGATGCCTTCAGAGCTGCGCTCGCTTTATCAATTGTCCAAGCGCTTTCTGCTTGTTTGTTTTTGCAAGCGGAATTACTCCTCCGTGCGGAAGACCACAGACGAAGGACGAGGTTAAGAACGGGGGAAGTACTGCCGCCTACAGGTCTGGCATGTCCTTAACAACGTATTTATCCGGGTACGTGTGGACAGTTTGTTTTTAAAACGCGGTGGTGTGGATGCAAGTTTTTGGAGGGACGGATATTCATTTTTAAAAAACCCCGGCTACGTGTGGACTAGGCCTAAGTCGTGTCATACGTTGTGTAACACACACACACACACACACCAAACGCACTATATTGTAGGAACATTCATTGCAGGCATGTTTTGCTTCTATCACTGAAGGATTTTGCAGAGGCAGCTGTTGCTACTCATCAAGCAGAGGAGGGGTAAAAACTCATTTGAACTCAATGACTAACATTGCTGTCAGATGTTTAAGACAGCTGACAATATTTCAGAGGGTGGGAATTCCAACAAGTTCACCCCACGTTCAGGCTGTGCAGTGTCCAGAAGGGAACAGGAAACGGGAGAATTTGGAGTCTTACTTATTTCCTGATATTCAGACATTTCGCCTCTGACTGGCTCACAGCTACGACTCTACCAATGACTCTGTTTGCGTTGCAACGTTGTTGTTTTATGTCAATAAACAACACAATGCTGGTGGAGTTCTGCCGTGTGGTGGAGTTATTGGTTACCTTTCACTAACAGAGAATAGCCTTCCCCGTCATGAGCCAAGAGGGGTAAGTCCATATGTGCTATGTGTGACGTAGATCCGTGTGTCTTTTTCTGACCCAGGCGTTTCCCTGTCTGTTTGCTATCAGCAGCTAATGCAGGAATATCAGCTAGATCATTCAACATTGGCAAGTAAAAAATAGCTTCTCAGTGAACTTTAAAGGAGCAATAGGCAGGAATTTTGGATTGAAATACTCTCAAAACAGTCTGTCTCAATCAAGCAAGGTTACACTGAAACAGATGTACAGCTTGTCAGAGCTAAGAGGTACGAAATCACAATCTGTGAGCCTGCAAATTACCGAGTCAGCACCAAACTAACACAGTGCTGGAATGTGTAACTCGGCACCGGCAGTAAACAGGAGCTACCCAGGAGTTATGTTTTGTACCCTTAAGACCCAGTCCAACAGAGTATTGGAAGCCCTACACCCATCTGCTTCCAGCCCATGGGTCCCCCTACTGCCAAACGACATGAGTGGGAGTCTATGAACTGATAAATGTTATTTTCTGGTCACGTTTGGGGTGTCGATTTTCAATTCTTATTCTTTATTCTACTTGTTGAAGGTTACAATAAGCCTAACACTTTTGTGTACCTGTATTATTTTTTCCTTTTCTCTTGTTACATGTGCTGCCTTAAGCCTGAGTCATGCTTCTCCGTCAGCTCCAACAGGGACACGGACGGACGGAGACATTTTGTTCTCATACTTCTCCGTCTCCTGGGGAGTGTTGCAAAGCAATTCCCCGCCAGGACAGCAGAGGGCGTAGCGCTGTTCTGTGGTATCCTGTCATGTATCGGTCCAAGATGGTGTGTTTATATTGTGTTTTGTATATAAGAGACTTTTTAACACGGACAAATTTGTCTCTCATCCTCCTCCACCTCTTCATGCACTCGCCACCTCTAAACCCACGTTTCCTGTCATTTACGTCCACAAATAAAACGCTTGCTGCGCATCTTTTCACTCCTCCAGTCACGGGGGAATTAAACGTTCATGTTTTTAGAGTTTTTTTCGCGAGGTATTCTTCAAGCTTCTCCGTGTCTGCCGCTAGTTATCCTCGGCTCTCTTTATGTTTTTGAGGGCGCAATGCCGGCGGTGTAGACGACAGCGGCGTCCTGACCAGTCACAAGCTTGTGTTCTCCGTCTCGATGGACGGATGTTTAGAAAACAGAGCTCGACTCCGTCCGTCCTTGCGGGGCTCTCCAGCAGGCCCGCAAGAACGGATAATGGCGTTGCGTGTCTCCGCACTGACGCGGACGGAGAAGCATGAATCAGGCTTTAATGTAACCACAGAAACATTGCTTGGTATTTATGTTGAGTGCGTGCGTGCGTGCGTGCGTGCGTGCGTGCGTGCGTGCGTGCGTGCGTGCGTGCGTGTGTGTGTGTGTGTGTGTGTGTGTGTGTCTGCTCTGTCTTCTCCATCCCCAGTGAGTCGTGGTGGATGGCTGCTTATACTGAGCCAGGATCCTCTGGAGGTTTCTTCCTGTTAAAAGGGAGTTTTCCTCTCCACTGTCGCTACATGCTTGCTCAGTATGAGGATTGCTGTAAAGACTCTGACACAAGTCAGTGACTTGATACACTTTGCTGGGTTTTTTATATGGGAAACTTTTTACTGATTGGCTTAATGACCTGACCTGTATTGGAATGTTTATTATGTGAAGTGCCTTGAGACGACTACCAAAATGCTATCAATAAAATGCACCTGTGTTCTTCGTCCATAACAGATGCCTGCCCATACCATAACCCCACCACCACCATGGGCCACTCGATCCACAACATTGATATCGGCAAAGCGCTCACCCACACGACGCCACACACGCTGTCTGTCATCTGCCCTGAACAATGTAAACCGAGATTCATCCGTGAAGAGAACACCTCTCCAACGTGCCAGACGCCATCGAATGTGAGCATTTGCCCACTCAAGTATTTTACGGCGATGAGCTGGAGTCAGGTCAAGACCCCAATGAGGACGACGAGCATGCAGTTGAGCTTCCCTGAGACGGTTTCTGACAGTTTGTGCAGAAAATGTTTGTTTATGCAAACCAATTGTTTCAGCAGCTGTCTGAGTGGCTGGTCTCAGACGATCTTGGAGGTGAACCTGCTGGATGTGGAGGTCCTGGGCTGGTGTGGTTACACGTCGTCTGCGGTTGTGAGGCCGGTTGGATGTACTGCCATATTCTCTGAAACGCCTTTGGAGACGGCTTATGGCAGAGAAACGAACATTCAATACACGAGCAACAGATCTGGTTGACATTCCTGCTGTCAGCATGCCAATTGCACACTCCCTCAATGCTTGTGGCATCTGTGGCATTTTGCTGTGAGACAAAACTGCACATTCCAGGGTGGCCTTTTATTGTGGGCAGTATAAGGTAAACCTCTGCATTACTCATGATGTCGGATCAGCATCTTGATGTGGCACACCTGTGAGGTGGGAAGGATTATCCCAGCAAAGCAGAAGTGCTCATCATCACACATTTAGACTGATTTGTGAACAATGTTTGAGAGACATGGTAATATTGTGTATCTGGAATGAATTTTAGATCTTTAAGTCCATCTCATGAAAAATCGGAGCAGAAACAAAGGTGTTGCATTTATATTTTTGTTGAGTGTATATAGGCCATGAAGAGAAATTGTGATTTGTGTTCTTTTGTCACGTTTGCTATGAGCACACTAAACCTACAGCTGATAACCTTTACTTATTATTACAGTCATGTCTTCATATGCACATATCTACAATATAGGATATTGTGAGGATGTGTTTCGGTTGCTAAAAGGGACCAGAATTAAAATAAAAATTTAAATAAGTACGAACGCTAACGCGATATCTTCAGCCATCGTCACCCGCGAGCTACATGTAGGGAAATCTGTGCGACTTAAATGCCGGCTTTCAGCCCCCCCC
>SSNQ01034139.1:45913-72865 GCA_006942095.1 Nothobranchius kuhntae | reverse complement strand
CCCCACCCCTACCCCCCGCTGCGTCCGTATGCTCTCATCTGTTTTCCAGGTGAGACACATGCTCATCTCGAAATAGGCCAATAGTTTCTAGCTTGAAGCAGAGTCATAGAGCTTCTGAGTAAACCGGCCAACCAAGTGTCTCATTTATTTTTTATGTCCTGACCAAGGGGACGGGGCAAACCTTTCTTTACATTGTGGGGCTTTATTAATGGGGTTGCGTTATCAGGTCTCCTTGGTCATTGTTAACCCCAACAGTTTCATTTGCTATAGGCTAAAAGGCCTGTTTTCAATTTATGTTGCTAGGATACTTTCAACAACTCAACCTTCCAGTCAAAGTCCAGACTTCAACCCAAACAAATACCTGGAAACTCTAATGAGATGGAATGGTGTTATAATAAAGAGTTAGCCAACATCACAATTTTCTTCAACATAATGTCAGACATTATTTTTATGCAGAACAAAACACAAAAAGTCGGGTTATTTGTGCTGAAACTGGTTCCACAAGCCACTGTTTTTAATTCAGGCTTTCTTTGATAAATAAATAAACAAAAGCGCATCTTATTATGTTATCTGAGATTGCATTTCACTAATCTAAAGACCTGCTAAAGATTAGAAAATGTTTTATTTTTCATCCTGATACTGGCCCTGATGTAGATATACTTACTGCTACACGTCAGGTAATTACTTTGTTTCTTCATCAGTTTTACTTCACATCGTTGGACAGTAAATCATCAACATGCTGTCAACAATAAACCCCCACTCCCCCCACCCGTCACCACTTAAACATGGCACATTGACCTGACACAGCAACGCGAGCAGAGGCAGCGATTCACTGCTCTGTTAGAAATGATATAATGAGACGCAGGCCTCTGAGCGACTGACACAAGAGACGGAGGAAAAAAACACCCAATTGTTCTCCAAATATTGTGGGGACGTCTAAATAAAAATGTCACATTTTGGCTCGCTATCATGCAAATTAATGGCATATCTGGCAGTAAAATAGACATTATATGAAATCAAATCATCTCAGAAGACATAAAAATGCTCTGATCAAGTGTTCGTCCCCTTTGAGAACCTTCAACAGCTCCACTACCTCCTAAATTACTCTGGGTGTCAACAGACGGCAGTTTGCAATGAGGACATGCGTTCCTGTGTAATGACAACCGATAGCTGGTGTCAGACAGGTTATACTTTTCAATTTGTGTTTGGCTGTAATAACAATTACAACTCGCGCAAGTCCTCATTATTACCTTGCGGTTTAAAACGAGTTAGCTGCACATTTTACCCAAAACATTGATTTTGTCCCTTATCATCAAAAATGAGCTGCAGGGAAGACAAAAAGTGAAAAACATCATGTGAGTTATGTTTCGGCTTTTGTGTTATATTCTGATCTGAACAATTATTTGGGAAGAATTTACAAAATGGTGTGAAATGGCACCAAAATTACAATCTGAGTGGACGACGTTATGACTACCGAGCTGATCGGGTCTTTATTTGAGCCTCACTGCCGCATGGCAGAAATGGTGGTTGAATTCAGGATGAGAGGAGCAGCAAAACCTTCGAGCTCCTTGCAGAAAAATTTACTGTAAATTTACAAACAGGTGATGTGGGACCAAATTTAGGACTGGTTCAGATCAGAAAACAGCCAAAATGTGTGTGCATTCAGCCTGATGGTTCAAAGCAAGAGACAGTTTAAGACATGGGAAGGATTTAAACATGTAGAGCAAATTTCTGTGTTAAACTGATAATGGTTTAGGCTCTTCGCGGGTTAGCCCAAACGTAGGGCAGCCATGTCCAATTTGGAGGATGAAGCTAGTGAGAAGCTCACAATTTACTCTATTAATATTATAAATAGAATCAATTAACACAGATTTCTACACATAGTTGTTTAAATGTGTATTTTAAAAACATACCGTTTAGCTCGCAGATGCTCAAATCTAAAACGAAGCTACAGTTTAGAACAGACGGATTTAAATATCGATGTAGGAACAAACTCTTCTGGCCCTGATCATGCCATCGATCCCACGGGGAATACTGTCAGCTCTTAATCCGTGAACATGTGATGTTCCAAACTGGCAGGGCAGCTTTAAAGTGTGTCATCACAGCAACAGCACATCCGTAAACAATAAAAGCTGTTTGAACTGAAGGTCGAGCCACATTTTCTCTTCCGTACCCTAAAGGTCATCTGTGTTGAGACTTTGCATACAGCAACACCTCTGAAGCCCATCCAGCCTAAAATACGTCTTTTATTTACTGACTTCTGCTGTTGTGTCTATCCCAACAACAAAAAACAGCCATTTAGACATATTTTCTGGTTTGTTAAAGTTATTTATTTTCACCTCCACATCAAAAGTCTGTCTTTGAAGATCTGATCCTAGTTATACGTCTGTAATTCTCTACTTGTGGATGAACGGCCCTCTGTGTATCAGTGAAGGAATTAACATTGATCACCAAGCGCAGCTGTAAATGTTGGGAAGGCCGTAAACCACTGAGAAGATATTTGACATCGCAATAGCAGAACATAAAATGTTAAGGGTTTATTGAAGCTTTAAGACACAGGAAAGAAAGTACGAGAACATCTACCAGTCAATGGACCAGGAAACTGCAGAATCTCACTGCCACTGTTGAAAACACAGAGGAGCATAAATGTAAAGTGGAACTTATAGATGGTTTTCTAAATTTTAAGCCAAAAAAAAAAACCTGACAAATGTGGCGTATACTTGTACTCCGCCCCTCTGCGTCAAAACTTTATACAATTTGACTTTCACCCCAGACTTTAGGGTTTGTTTCTACCAGCTTTGCACATCTAGGCTGAAATTATTTCCCTTTCTTCATGAATATAGAAAAGGTAAGGTTGTGGGGTGAAACCTACGGTTTCTTTCAAACTGTCTTCTCACGCACTTGGACAGCGCTGGGACCAACGAGAGCAACAAACAATGCCGGGAGGCGACGCGCTGTCCTAGAGCGTCGTTTTCCGACGGCCGCTGTAAAATGGAGGTTTCAGCCAATTGTGATCTTTACTCTCTTGTTATTTAGCCTTCCCCTCACCCCCATCCTAACCTTAACCTTCTTGTGCATGCAAAACTTTGTCGTAACGTCCCTCTCCAACACGGTGAGCGGGAAGTTTAGAATGAGAACCTGGGTTAAGGTTAGGACGGGGGTGAGGGGAAGGTTAAATAGCAAGAGGTTAGAGGTTGAATGTCGGTTAAATTTGTGTTTTACTGCGGCCGTCGGAAACCAACGCGCTGGGGCTGTCAACGCGTCGGAAACAAACGCTTGGTCACCCATCATCATTTTCTTGGCGCTTCGGGTGTGAGAATGTGTTGGTTTAGTTGATTGGTGCTCAATGCAGCGAGGAATGCCCAGACCTCTACATCGGAGAAACTAAACAGCCACTTCACAAGCGCATGGCACAACATAGAAGAGCCACCTCCACGGGACAGGACTCAGCAGTTCATTTGCATCTAAAGGACAAAGGTCACTCTTTCGAGGATGCCAACGTTCACATTTTGGACAGATGGTTTGAAAGAGGAGTAAAGGAAGCCATTTATGTCCACTGTGAGCAACCATCTTTGAACAGAGGCGGTGGTTTACGACACCAACTGTCTGCCATCTATAATCCAGTTTTGAGATCCCTTCCCAGATGTCTCAATGCCCACGCATATCCTGGGCCATCTGACCTAAGGAATTCACATGATAGGGTGGGGCCAGGTTTCACAATGAGCTCACCCGAAACTCTGGCTGAATAGGACCCACACCCACCCTCAATGTGTTTATGTAGAAGGTCATCAGGGGGTCTTTTGTTCCCTCTTCGGGGAGAAACTCCCACTGGGTTTAAATCTGGGACTCTCCACCATTTGACCTTAGAACTGAAGAAGCCTCTCGGCTGAGAGGTGAAACGTCTTCAAGCAACTCAAAGAAGTCCAGACGCTTTTCTTTCAAAGCTCATTAGTGCTCAATGATGGTCTTCAAGGGCCGCCATCTTTCACTTTGTTTCTTTCTACACACCTGATTTGAACAAAAGCATCAGTAACTGATGCCAGTCATTGTAACATTATTCGTGCAGCTCATCTCCATTGATTTATGTTTGAACTGAAGTCATCTTTTCCTTTTGATGGCTGAAAACCAACGTTCTTGGTGACTAGTCAAAAACATATGTGTTGCAAAAATTTTTGCAAATTTTCATCTAGAACTAAATTGGTGAAACTTTTGCATTTGTCAAAACTACAAAAAAATTTTGATATTTGCCTGAAAGTTGTGCAAATGTTTTGGTGTAATTTAATCCCGAAGAGTTTTAATAAGGCCCTAAGTGCTTTTCACAAATGTCATTTTTCATGCTTGAAATGTGCGATTCTGAATCCGAACAGATGCTTGAGGAATGGAGCAGAGTCTGACATGTTTTGCTTTTAACTCACTAGAGTCGTCATTTACGTGTTTTTACTGTGTGGGCGTCGGACGAGCCCCCACACCGTGAGAACAAACATCTCAGCTCTAAAGCTGATCTTCATCCGCATACATCACACGTCACGTGACCAGGAAGCAGAAAACCCATGCGTTAGGAGATCGTTTTGGGCCGCTGCTGTAAAAAAAGGTGAGGCACTAACTGGAAAAGCTTCTGCCGATCACAATTCAACAACGGATGATGAAAGAATGGATAAAGCTTGAAACGCACGCATTCTTCCTGATGTAAGAGGTGAGTCTCCGCCTTGTTTTGGTTGTTTTGGCGTCTATCCTAGCGCACAACGTTCTGTGACTCTTAAAAAAACTGTAAAAACGATGAGAAACGCTGGCAGTGAATGAGTTAACACTTTCACACCAGAAGTTTGATATTTTGTGGACCTATTCAGACATTCCTTTAACAGGATTAATACTGTGTGTTATGCGTAAAACAACCTGTTGTTTGTCATTGGCTCTCTGTTGGAGGATTTCAGTTCTACAGCTGGAAAGTCACATTTTTTTATTCTTTCTACCAGTGGCGGCTCCAGAAATGTTTTTCTGCAGGTGCTCTGAAGGAGCTAGTCTTTTTGTTGAGGGCGCTATGAAGGAAGTGGTCATGCATACCTATTGTTCTCTAAAACACCTTCAACACTAGCAGATACACACGTGCACAAAACCTCAACAACACCTGAAACAGTCATTAATATACATCATAAACATGAACAATCGCTGACTTTTCCATGAAATCATAAACACATACAGCCACACAGAAAACCGTCTATAGTGTTGCAAGGTTAGCTAACGTTAGCATTAGCATTTCCAGCGGCAAAACCCTCGACTGCTGCAGCGGTTGAGGGCTGACTCTCTTCATCCAGATCCGTGGGTTTTTGTGGGTCTGAGATCACTTCCAAAAGAACCAAAGATTTGTTTCTGACTGAACCCGTGGAAATGCGGGCAACAAAAACCAATCCATTTTACCACTAGCTCTGCCTTTCACTCGTTCGCAGGTGGAAAATGAGGTCAAAGGTTAACATCCATTTCCTGTTTTGGTTGAAGTGTTTACTATCTATATGATAATTTACTGATTATTTTTGTTTTGTATGTTAAATATTATCACATCCATACGTTTAATTAAAATTAAATTGTAAAAAAACATCTAATATTTACTTGGGGGTGCTATGGGGGTGCAATGACTAATCCAGGGGTAGCTATAGCGCCCCCTAGCGCCCCCCTGGCGCCGCCACTGCTTTCTACTGTTTACTTCTCCAGTCAGTCAACGTTTAGTTTCATAGGTCCTTAACCCCTCCCAAAGTCACATTTTCTGAGCCAAGAAAAATAAAATGACAATGTTTTGAAACGACGTCCAGAATATTATTTTGATATTCTTTTGACGTGAGACAAAGGCCCTATGCAACACAAGGACATTGAGAATGTTTAGAGCCATTTTGGCAGAAAACTGCAAAGGTTTTTGTGTTTCGTGTGTCTGAATATCTGCAACACTGAACGCAACAAATCCTCACAGATTAAAGTATTTTACTCCTTTAAAGTACTACACAAAGGAACTGTGTAGTACTTTATTTAGGGGGTAAGTAAAAGGAGTTGGGTGTTTTTGGCATTGTAATAAAATACTTAAGGGGTCAGCGTTAAAGGGAGCATCAGGGGTTTAACACATTCCTTCGACTTCTTTCTTAATTCTAGGTGACATCTCCTTGCAGAACGGTAGCTTTGCACTGGCATGCGTACGTGTCAGCTCCTTTTAAACGCCACCCGTGTGTGGCCACTGCCCCTCTTGACAATGACGCAGAGCGATGCTCCCTCAAAAGCAAAAATAGAGAGTGAATCTGTGACGAATCATGGAAGAAAAATGCGTTAAATAGTACTCGGACACTGCAGCATGATAATTTTCTATCACATCCGCCTATAAGTATCTGACAAGCTGTGTGCTGACTCGGCAGTCTGTTACAAAATGGCAGGCGTGCCCTTTTATCTCGGTACATGTTTCACGGCAATTGGACAATCAGCCGCTGCAGTGAAAATCCATAGTATTGATCAGCCTGTATCTTCTCTATAATTCTCCTGCAGGAAATCCCTGATGACAAATTATATCTGCACCAGTTTTTGATTGGTGCTTTGATGTAAGCGATCTCCAAGGGCAGACTGAGGAACTGGTTGAGGCTTTATTAACTGAGTCAAACCCGAGTCTTCCTCGCCTCACACCTGCCCGGAGTCAGACCCTCTGTCAGACAGGCTGCAGGAAGACAGTCCACACTACTCTGGTTTTACAGCTGCACGTACCGGCCACCCAGCACCGTCTTACCGCAGAAACAGAGCGACGGCAGGCTGTGAAGATGACTGTCCGCCTGCTTTGTCTGGACTCCAAGTAATCACACATACATGAAGCAATAAATCCTGCATCGAATATCACGCGGCTTTTTCCTCCTGTTTATTTGTGGATCAGATGAAAGTCGTTTCTGTATTTCATTACGATTTACAACATGTGTACAGCGTTTTTACAAGAGTGTCCCGATACAGTTGCCGTCTTTTATTGTGCCTTTGTAAATTGTGCTGCAGTGTTAAGTTTCAATTTACAGTTAATGCGAGCAGTCATCTCATTCAGGCGCTGTAATAACGCAGCTACAGTAGAGCCGGCCATCTCCTCCAATCTGCTGGGTACCAACGTAAAACCGAGGGACAGAAAATTCAACGTGATAGCTTTTTCTATTGATTCCAAACAAACACACAAGCTCTTTCTCACTCTGCTTTCAGCACTTGATGTATATAACAAGCCTGATCATTATGCGCCCTGTACCGCCACATTTCTCCCCTTCCCCTCACGGTTTATAACTCTGACCACAGTATGATGCTTGAGTTTACAGATCAAGAGTCCTCCTCTAATCCTGCCGGGGTACTTAGCAGGCGTCAAAACTGGCAAAGAACTTTTCCCAAAATCCACTGTCAGAAATCCCATGATTTTTGAAAAGAGAGGAGGAGAGAGAAAGCTCTTTATTGGAGAGCAGAGTACGTGCAAAGGGGGGAGGATAATGTTGGACGTAATCCAGCCTCTGATAGAGGAGGAGGGGGAGCCGGCGTCGTTTACAGTGAGGCATATGCTCCCTCCCTTCACACAGACATGAACTACAGCAAAGCAACCTTTTACGAGCCCGTCAGAGGGGGATAATCTTTTTCCTCGTAGCACAATGCAGGAGATTACATAGAGAACATGTCAGTCTGCACTGGATTTGCTAGACACTAGACCTCTTGTCCTTATCGATTTGCAGGCCGCTCATTCATGTTTTCACACGGGTCTCACAGCCGTAAGGTCCAGAGTGTATGGATGGGGAGGCAGACGTTCCTTTCTTTCTGTTCTCTTTGTGTGTGTGTGTGTGTGTGTGTGTGTGTGTGTGTGTGTGTGTGTGTGTGTGTGTGTGTGTGTGTGTGTGTGTGTGTGTGTGTGTGTGTGTGTGTGTGTGTGTGTGCACATACATGATCTGAATGGTGACAGTGTAACACCTGCTCCCCTAGAAATGTGTTTTGTAATCACAGGACAAGTTAACCTCGACACCACGCTGCAGATGCTGCAGTCCCCGGTGCAATTCTGTCACTGTTCATTTGCTTTGGCACAAGCACGATCATCGCCTTCAGTTCTAGAGGTTACTGTTTTCCCTAAAGCTTTGCATTATTAATTTGTTAATACAGCGCACGCCCTACTAGGGATAATAGAAGCTGCTGGAGTTTACACACTATTGGACCCAGGTTCCACGCGGATCACTTTTGCAGACACCCCTTGTGCTTTTTGGCAAAAAGCGTTACAGCATTTTAATGGATGAAAACAACGATTCGTAGTTAAATTGGCTGAAACAAGAAGGTGTCCTTACATCTAATGATCCTAATGCAAGAAGTTACAGCTCATACTCCTCACAGACACCACAGGATTAAACTTGTTGCTAATGAAAACATAAAGGGGTGCGGTGTGTAAGCTAGCACATAAAATTTAGATTAGGCGCTCAGGGGTTTTGAGTTCCCCCTGTAATCAGTGGGTTGTCGGTTCAAATCCCAATGGCCATCCATGTCTGTTGGGTCCTTGGGCAAGACACTTCACCCTCCTTGCCTGCTGGTGGTGGTCGGAGAGACTGGTGGCAAGGATTGGGTGGCAGCCTCACTCCTGTCAGTGTACCCCAGAGCAGCTGTGGCTGCATTGTAGCTCCTCACCATCAGCGTGAGAATGTGTGCGGGGATGGATGAAGGATTCAGCGTAGTGTCAAACGCTTTGGAGATGGATGGGCGTGTCTCCACTTCACCGGGTCGGCTGAACGGGCCATTTTAAGGAACTTTCAGTGTACCTGAACAGGAGTACATCCTCGGAACGGCCCAGTAGAATATTTGAGCAGTACTTTTGGTTACCTCATGCTGATTGGTGGGTTAGGGTTAGTAGCAGGGAGTGACATCAGCAGACATCATCCGAAACAACCGAATGGCTTCAGTTTAGAGAATTAGCTTTTATCTTACAAGAATGATAAGCTAAAGGCTAGTCTGAATGCAGTCAAGACTAACGAGTATAAAGATAATCAGCAACATTAGCGTTAGCCATATTTGGACAATACTGCTAAGCTAAAAGTGGTGGAAGCTGATCTCATGAGCAGATTAAGACAAAATTCCATCAGTTTGGTGATGCAAGCGTGAAATGAGGCACTAATGATGGTCAGGATGTACTTTACCTCACTGAACAGAATGTCTCAAAGATCTCAACATGAAAACGAAAGTATTCTGGCTGGAAAAACTAAATGGTACCAGTTGTACACCAATATGGCCGCCCATTTTCAAGATAGCGACAGTTGTGACTGTTGTATTGCATTAAACTGAAGGGCAACATGCATGATCATTCTTGAAAATGCTGTAGTCAGGCTTATTTGGTTTTGTATACATTTATAATTGTGACACCACAACACAACAAGGCACACTGGTGACATCACTGCTGTGAGACTCTGCATGGGGTTTAGAGTCGGCTTGCAGTTGTAGTTTACTGACTGTTGTAGCGGTGTGCTCACCGTAGTTGGTAGAATATAGCATTTTTCCAAATGCTCTCTAATAAGCCCCCAACTAGAAATCACCTGAAATGGCAGGATGTGCCAGAGCCGAGCCAAGGGTAATGGAGCTTCAGTTATCTGGATGGTCTACAGAATGCACTGCATGGGCTTAAATGGCACTGGATGAACAATCGGGCTATGTGTAAGGCACCAGATGTTTGAACCAAACTGCATCCCATACTTGGATGTGATGTGATGTTGTGTATGGTTGGGAGGTCAAAGGACAACCCTTCTGTCTTTGACTGTATAACACAAGGTGTCTGCTAATGATCCTTTGAGTTACGTTCCCACAACTGGTCCAAAAGAGAAAGTGGAGTCTCCCCCAACCGTTACGAGTGTAGTTCTGATAGCTACGATAGCCAAAATAGCTACGATAGCCAAAACAAACCAAAATGTCTGTTTGTTGTTTCAGTTACTGGTAGGTCGTAGTTCATAGTTGATTTTTTTGTAGGCCTTCAAAATAAGAATGTTTCATCAAAACATAATTTTTAATTGTGACCATGTTGAAAAATGGTGAATTCAGTGTGAATAACTGTGATGTGAGATTGCTATAGACGTAAAGGTTTATAGTAGATGAATCTTGATGAAATTAAAGGTAGCAGCAAGACACTTTGCACTGAGACCAAATGTTCATTTTTTAGCCCTGAATAACACAACTGTAGTTTTACGCAGAGAGCTTATATGAAGCTGTCTATGAGGGGAAGGTGTGGCGAATGCCTTTACACTGAATTATGCTTCACAAGTCTGTGTAGTCAGGCAGTTTAAAATCCATGGTCCGCGAACGTGTTGGTGATTATTAAGAGTGGAAGGGAGACTAGGCAGTTTGGGCTTGCTTTTAGCACCCCCTGGTGTTTGTTTAGTAGAACGAAACACAAAACTCCTTACTGTGTGTTTGTCTTGTTATCGAAACGTCTCCCCAGCCTTTCTTATCATCTACAGGAGCGATTCAGCACTACATGAAACAAATCAGTTGGTTTCGTGATCTAAAACATGCAGGAAACTTGATTTTCTAAACAGACCCGCACTCGAAAGTTGCAAATGCGGTACTCTGACCACAGAGGGCGAAGGGTGTCTGAGGGACCTTTTTTCACCCTGTAAAGCAGGGGTGGGGAACCCTGGTCCATCGAGGGCCGGTATCCAGCATATTTTAGTTTCAACCCTGCATCATCACACCTGATTTCAATCAGCAGGTGATTAACAGGCTCCTGCAGAGCCTGATGAGCTGCTGCACAGGTGAATCAACCGCTGAATCAGAAGTGTTGGAGCAAAGACGTGCAGGATACCGGCCCTTGAGGACCAGGGTCCCCCACTCCTGCTGTAAAGGGTCATTGTAACACATACTGGCTGAGGAAAATGATTTAAAAATATGAAAAGTGTTCGGAATCAGAATCAGATTGTATTCCCATGTGAGAGAAATCACAACATTAGGAAAGCTCTGCAGTACTTGGTTGAACAGTATGACTTTAATGTTATAGCGGTTGGACTTCCATCAAAAGTGGCCTTAGACCAAAAACAACAACACTCTTGTCGCTGTAAACTTACAGGCTTAGTTTTCTTTTAAAACAGGAAAGGCGTCGGTGTGCTTTTGGTCATGAATAACTTTGGTCCTTCCTGCTTTAGGTGACTCTGACGAGGGGGATTAAAGCCCGCTGAGGGAGGCTTTGACAGAGGAGTCCAGTGGACTCACAATGCCCATTCTGAGAAGCAGAAAACAAGAAGTCCTCACTCATGCGTTCCTCACTGATCAATATGCTAACTCGGGAAATGCTAAAATCGAGGCGGATGCTTGACAAAGATGGATAGATTTACACCGTCCGTGAAATGTCACTGATTCAGTGGAGGATGTCACCTCAGGATCGCTCGGCTGTGTGATAAGCCTGACACATCAGCTCGGGGTGGAAAGTGGCGTGGTGCCACTCTCTCTCTCTCTCTCTCTCTCTCTCTCTCTCTCTCTCTCTCTCTCTCTCTCTCTCTCTCTCTCTCTCTCTCTCTCTCTCTCTCTCTCTCTCTCTCTCTCTCTCTCGCTGTCAGAGCAGACGGATGACAACGACCACCACTGCTGCGGGTCCGGTGGGACCCAGGTAAAAATGAACACAATTAAAAAAAATGGATGAGTTGCAATCTGAGGAGGAAAGTCAATGTGTGAGGTTTCGGGTGGTTAGCGATGAGAGGTCCCAGAAAAACAAAATCATTAATTTCTAGAGAGGGTTGTCAGTCTGCATTTGATAGAAACAGTCTGAACTAGAAAAAAATAACTTCTTTTATTATTTTCTGATTAGCTGCTTTTGTTGAATGTTGCTAAACGAGAAGACGTAAACTTCTGAGAGCAGGTTCGATCACGTAGGATGAAAGGTGCACGTGTGCTGTGATGGATTCAGACTGACACACGTCACTTTCATCCTCCGCACGTCTGACGCTCCTTGCTGGAGATTTCACTGATAATGGGAAGAAAGCTGTCATTTTCCATACTTGATGCGATCACCATCAGGAGTAAAGCCATAAAGATGGCAGTAAAGGTTTTAATTTTACTGCCTTCCTCCAGAACCTGACCCCATTTGATGGCCACGTTTCTCCGTGCCCCAGGCTGGGGCTCGAAGATTCGGCTCTCTATTTGTTCAAGATCAAAGGTCTTCCCAACAACAAGCAGCATCGACAGCGCTTCTCAGGCTTAGCTATCGTGCCACGAGGAAGGTGAGAGAGTGAAAGCTTTCTGACTTTGTGTTTTCCTCATCACCCTGTCAGAGCGTCTCTTCTCCTGAGACTCCGGGTGCGTTTGTGTGGTCATAACACGAGACTAACACGAGAAGGTAAACGGCAAACAGCAGAGCACTACCTGAGACTGACCCACAGTTTGACCTACTGTCAGAATCCTCCAGCATGTTGCCATTTGAAGTTCCCTCTCGGCCGATGGTGAATGACTGGTTTTGTTTTGTTTTGCTTTGCTTTGTTGTCCCATCTTCCTTCTCTTCACTTCCAGACAGGGAGGCATATATCTCACGTTGTACGCCAAAGACTTTGATTGTAATCCTGTTGCTTTCTGAAGGAAAAACACCAGCAGCTGACAGAAGACAAAGCACCCTCCACCCACGGGATCTCGGGTAACTAATAGCTCAGGTCAGAGTCTGTCCTTTTATTTATAATCCTCAACAGCGTGAAATATGAAGGGCTAGATTGAGATGCATAACTTCACCCCATTTTTTTGAAGCAGGAAGCCCTCAGACACCAAAGATGATGAAATGCTTTGGCTGAGAGGTAAACTATTAATAGACTCCTCTACCTGAAACTGTCACCGTGATCCCTGCTCCGAAGCCCTTCATCCACACCAGCAGCACCTTCCAGGGACCTGCGAGGGGCTGCCGAGGAGGACTCGCACATATGCTGAGGTGCACACTGAACAGAATGCACGCCTATCCAGGGAGCAGAGTGTTTCATAATTGATAGTAGCATGCATGTGTCAGTAACTCAGCGTTGTGAAAGCAAAGCGTGGGCGTGCAGAAATTTCGTATTGTGCTGATTCTGGACATATAACTGCAAATCTGTTACAAAAGCCTGAAGTGTTGTCGAGTCAAATCGAGGATGATAATAAAACAGAAGCGCCTGCATTTTTCATGGCCAACTAATTCGCCATTTCCCCTAATTAGCACAACGAGGGCTCTTGCATGTGTCACCGCCGTCTGCTGCGTATCATGAATAAAACCCTCGTTTTAAATATTTTGGGGACAACTTTTGGGCGTGTAAATCAGCCGGCAGTAACGTTATGTCAGAGGGAAGAAAGTCGTTGCCGTTAGCACCGGCGTTCCACAAATGATCATTCGTTACCCAACACTATTTTTAAGAGGGAATGGCAGCCTCCCTTTGTCAAATCTAACCAGGGAATAGCTTTCAGGTGCTTAGACCACAATAACTCATCTCAGTGACCTTTTGAGCGGGAATTAGGGCACTTTTATCCTTGCTCAGGTGCTTGTTGGAGTCCATTAGCATTTTTAAAAAGTGCTGCAGAGTGTAAAGAAAAACAGGGATTCTTTCATTAACGGCCCTTCTGAACTTTGAGTAAATGATGAGTAATTGCACAATAAAGCAGGAGTACAGCATTGCTTCACATTTTACCTTTGAAGCACCGTAGATGAATCGTTTAGGTTTTATAACACTGCCTCCATGTTTGCAGTCTTCCACATAAACCCCAAGATCCATGGCATCTTCAAGCACAAGCCGCAATCGAGAGTTCATACTTGCGTTGCTTCGCTGCTCAGTACCTCTTCCATCATTATTCTCCCATTCAACATGCTGCTCCTTCAGGGAAATTAGAAACCCAGCCACCTGATCCCAGTCGCAGTGAGTACTCTTTGGCACTAGCAGGCCAAATTAAACATCTGAGTGAGATTGCTGAGAGAGACAGAACCCGCCGTCTTCTGAGCCATTCTCATTTCTTTCTTCTTTTTTTTGAAGCCTCTAAATAATTCATAGATAAAACAAAAAACAACAAATACCTTGAGACATGTGCTACCCGGTGAGTTAATCCCGCAAAATGAAATAAAACTTTATCTTGGTGCCTAAATTGAAGCAATACTCTGATATTAAAGTGTGAAAGAGAACACAAACACTACAACGAATTACAAAATGCCAAGGGGCCCGGCGACAGTATTACTGAGGACAACCAAACACTGTTTCATTTCACAGAGTGAGGCCTGCAGTTCAGTATTATCATTATTGTCGATAAATCCCAACATGCAAGTTATTTTGAGCTCACTTGCAGCACGGGGAAGCCACTTGATCGGCTTAGACATTTCCCAGTTCTGCATCATGCAGTCACTCAGAAAAGTTTGTGTAAAGCATCTGAGCTACTTCACAGACACCAAAATGTGTTGCAGCGTCGCAGCCGCTGCTGCCTGCCCTTTGTGTTGTGTTACAGCTTCCCTGTGATCAAATGCATTAATCTAAAAAAGGCGACATCTGAGTGCTAATATCATCTTTGTGTGGCCATTACTTATTAATCTTCATGCTCATTCCGAGGCCACTAAGTCATGTCGCCTAGATGTCCTCTGAAAGCAAATGGCCCGACACTGTATATTGAATTACATGCTCCCCTGTTTACTGGAAAAGCAGGTCTTAGAGATAACAAGAAAGGTGATATTTACAGTAGCCTGCAGCAGTGCGTCGTGCCCTGCCAAATCATGGCTCAGGTAGGCAAAGTACCTAGGGAGGATGGGACACAGACACAGAGGAAAGGGTCAAATGAGCCACTTTCATTCACCTGAATGTTCAACATAAGCATTAGCATCTGTTTGTGTTGTACAATAAGAGAACATCAGGAAGACACGTATAATTGTGACTGGTCACATGCATGCTGCACACAGACCTCTGTTGTAACAGTCAGCAGCAGGAGCGCCTCCTAAAGATTGGTTTATGCTTGACGCGTCCGCGAGGTCCGCACGGCTCCGCGTGGAAAAGTTGTGTCATTTTGCGTCATTTTAACAACCACGCCCCTCCACCGCGCCTCCGCACGGCCCAGAATTTCTGCAACGCGCACCCCGGAAAATTTCTAACCACACGGACGAACGGACGCGGAAAAACATGGCAGACCGGCAAGAACTAGTATGGCAGAGGTTGGTAAATACAGACATTTGTATGATTCAGCTCTCAGAGATCACCGTGATCAACATGTTAATAATTCTTGGAGAGAAATAGCTCGCACTGTCGGAAAAGACGAGGACGCTGTTAAAAATGCTGAAATGCCGTGTTGTAAACAGTCATTTCTACTTCTACTATGGTGTAGTGTTGGATGCATGCCGTAGAGCTCCATGCTGCCCCCTACAGTTTGGGAGAATATTGGCTCACCGCAGAGACGAGCCGCATGAACCATAAACGCTGCGAGTTGTGAAGCGCGTTCCATCCGCGAGCCGCATCACCGCGCGGAAAGTGAACGCGTCAAGCATAGACCAACCTTAAAGCTGATCCGGCTGTGGGACGGGGGGTCCACCAGAGCAGGTGTTGTTTCTGCTGCACAGTGAGCAGAAGACGTTTAGAAGATGGCTTGGTGTTAAAAAAGGGCAGCAAGAAAAAGCCACTTCTCTCCAAGAAAAACATCAGGGTCTGGCTGATGTTCTACTAAAGATCCAGGGATAGGACCTCTGCAGGCTGGAAGGAGAACAGTCATCTTCTCTGATTAATCCTTTCTGAGTTTTTGGATCATATGAAAAAAGGAAACGGCAGATGCTTCCATCATCCTGCATTAAACAACAGTAAAACATCCTGAGATCATTCTTTTGCCTCATGGCCAAGAGACTGGACTCACTCATAGTTTAACGTTAGAACAGCCACGAATAAAGAATGGTACCTAAACATGTTCCTGGTGGAACTCCTTCAACCATCCAACAACAGTTTAGTGATGAGCATCATCTCCATCATGATGGAGCCCCAGGCTTTTGTAAAAAAAAAACTAAAAACTGCCTTTGAAATTTAGGAAATTCTTGTAATTCTACTTCAGTAACCAGTGATAAGAAAATCGTACTGCTCACCCCCTCCAACGATCTCGAGAACGTATCTGGTACCAGCTAACGTCATACGGTGCCTCTTAGACAATCTACAGATACAATCTGGCAGATGTAAACTGAAATGTAGTGTAGAGTTTTTGCCTGAAGAGGGCGCACCAATGACAGTTTTGGGCAGAATATCAACATTTTTACTAAGATGCACTAAAGTGCCAAATTATTGACCACATATGTCTGCAGCACAATTAGACACTCATATATATAGTTAATCAGCAAAAATAAATAAATAAATAAAGATTTGGGGGCGAGTTGAACCGGGGGGGCTGCTTAGAAATGCATTAAATATGGTTAAGCAGTTGTTATTACTTAATATTTTTATTAATGCTTAACAATGCACAATGTAACACTAATACAGGGATCCTTATTGTAAAGTGTTACCACAATGTTTTATTAGTGTGTGTGCGTGTGATCTCGCATGCTTTCTAAATCGTACAGCAGTTTAAAATCGGGCCTCGTTCTGTAGATCCATCAGCTCATTTATTTATTTGTGAATACTGTAAATAAAGTTATTATACTTGTTAGCATGCACTGTAGCTCAAGAGTGACTGCATGAAGAATTAATACCACCAATTATTGCTTTTTACTTCCTTTTGGGGATTTTTTTTTCCTGATTTAAAGGAAAGACCAAAATGCAAATGAAGGCTTTAAAAGGATTTTGTCGTTGGAAAAGACATCTGACATGAAAAAATCTACTGACTTATAAATGTTCCGATGATGGGACGTTCCTGATGGAGGCAGAGGCAATGCGGCACACGAGTGAGAGCACTTTATGGTTAATAAGTGTTTTGATTATCATACAGGACTCGAGGAAACAGGTGCAGATGAAACAACTGGAACACATGGTGGAAGCCAGAAGCTCGGCGCACCTGTTCACGTCCTGCTAAACAGCCTCCGAGTGGATCGTCGCTGTAGCTTTCATTTCTCCTCTCTCTCTCTCTCTCTCTCTCTCTCTCTCTCTCTCTCTCTCTCTCTCTCTCTCTCTCCGCCTCACACACACAGTGCACATCTCTGCAATTCCAATTGCACAAAGACGGAGAACAAACATTTGTCCCTTTTAGAGCCAATAGCGATGCTGATAAATGAAAGCAGGACTCTTTCTTTATGCTGCTGGAAGATCTTAATGCGTTTTCCTCAGGTCTGTGCAGACGAAGCACTCCACAGGGAAGGAGGAGAGGATAAGTAACTATAGGAGGTGGTAATGGTGCTGGTATTGGTTGGTGCTGTTTGCCCTAGCCGTATTGAAGCAACGGTCCCTGAGGAGCCTGGCATAGGAGCTGGGTTTGTCAACCTTGTCTGGGGGACTTAATCTGAAAACAACACTAATGAGAGCTATTTCCATTGCTCTGTTTATTTTCAGAGATGCATTGAGCGGGGCATATGCATGGCTCACTGATCGCACGTTGCATTGCATTCATTAAGGGGCCCTGGATGGGCTACTGATACATTACACACAAACACACTTATAATTGCATTTTTTTTATTGTTCACTGCTACTTTTAATGCTGCACTGAAGCAAAATGGGCTCCATCTGACCAAACATAGGCACAAGGTTGGGCTTCCAGCTGGCGTCTTTTGTCCTCTGCTCATTTTTTTTATTCTGAAATAAAGCAAAAAATGAAAAAGCTTTCTTTCGATAGGCATTCTTGGGTGTGAGCAAAAAGCATTACATCTATAAATTCTATAGGATTTCTCTTCATCAATAAGTGACGAGGTTCAGCAAACAAGAATCATTTCCTCAAGCAAAAAGAATCCTCCCGCGTCCATCTATTCACTCACAGACATGCCATTTGAAAATCTCTCTAAAGTAACATTACTCTAGAGATTGAAACCACTGTTTCATTGAGCAGAAAATTGCTATTGAATTTGGGCCTGTATAATTGGAAGGCATGTTCTAACGCAAGCCAGAGAAAAGCCAGAGTTATGTTTTATTGTCACACTCAAACCAATGACATTCTGAAGCTGAGCGGCACAAATGGTACGGGTATTGTTGGATGGGACATTGCTTTCCTTTGTATATGAGCCACATCAAGCAAGGGGTTTGACGGCAATTTGGAAAGAATGCAATTCACTTTGAGTTGATCGAGGTCCACGAGCGGCATACAAATATAAATATCAGCATTTTAGGGAAAGACACAAGCACTCAGCTGTGGAGTTGCTGTTTCCGTGTTTGTCGAAGTCCAGAAATGAACATCCATAAGCAGCTCCTACTGTGAGAAGTAAAAGCCTTCTGCTGACTATGAAAACTTACACTAAACGTTGATGCAACTGGTATCATGTTAACACATAGCGACAATGAGAATCTATTTTTTATTCGGACTCCACTAAATCAATGAAAAAGGACCCGCACTTGTGCAGCGCCTTTCAGAGTCAGAGGACTCCCAAGTGCATCGTTCATCCATTCACACACACATTCACCCTGGTGGTGATTAGCTGCCCTGGGGAGCGCTGACAGAGGCGAGGCTGCCGAGCACTGACACCTACGGTCCCTCCGACCACCACCAGCAGGCAAGGTGGGTTGAGTGTCTTGCCCAACGGCAGAACAGCAGAATTCTTTGTCCGGAGCCGGGATCGAACCTACAACCTTCCGATTACTGGGCAACCCGTTTGCTCAACCTCTTGAGCTGCTGCTTCCCCCACTATACTGCACTTTTGTGGGGACACAAAACTTCCTTCCTCAACACAAAGATTGTGTTTTAGGGCGTGGACCAGTAGGCCGGGCTTCTCAACAATCCCCTCCACTGGAGCTGCCGTGTTGTCCACTCAGGATGAGCGGCTGAAAGCCCCGCCTTCAGTCAAGCATCAAACAACTAATTACAGCTAAATGCATGAGATAAATGAACATTTTCACATGAAACAGCAAGTTGAGAACTACGGGAAACAAAAACAGTCAGCTATTATTTTTGATAGAAAATGTGTCCGTTTGACATACGTAGACGTTTACTGCAGCCATCCAACAAGGAGCGCTTGTTCAGGTTCATGATTTTATGAGTTGATGGTTCACACTTCACAGACAAGGCCCAATCCCAAAACGTGGAGTATGCCCTACGGTCTTCAGCAAAGTGCACTTGGAGAAAGGCTTCTACTGCGCGGTACACAAGAGTGCAAATATTTGCCAAATCAGGACAGTGAGCATTGTGTCATCGACCGCAACGCATGCCGGTCGCCGTTTGTGCTACTTTCTTAACTCATTAACAGTCACTGACGACAGAAGTCATCATTTTAAATCCAACCGCTCATTGGCAATGCTTTTTACTGTGTGGGCATCGGAACAAGCCCCCGCACCACGAGAACAAACATCCCAGCTCTGAAGACGATCTTCATCCGTGTGCATCGTATGTCTCGTGATCAGGAAGCAGAAAATCCATGTGTTAGGAGATCGTTTTGGGCCGCTGCAGTAAAGAAAGAGAGGCGCGGACCGAGAAAGCTTCTGCCGATCACGCGCGGATTCTTCCTGATGTGAGAGGTGAGTCCACTCTTTGTTTTGTTAGTTTTGGCGTCGACATCATCCTAGCGCGCAACGTTTAGTGACTCTTAAAAAAACTGTAAAAACGCTGAAAAACGCTGGCAGTGAACGGCTTTACTGATCAGGAAACAGCTGGCAGTGAATGAGTAAAAAATATTTAGTAGCAACTTTCAAGCCAAACAATTGCTTGACAAAATTTACGTTCATTGTTGTTTATTTTTAATCTTAGTCTACAACTTTCAGAGCATGAATAAATATCATTAATCTTCTTAAAATGAGCATCTTTCAGTTGAAAATACATGTTTTCAGAAAAGGCATTGCCGTTGTTCCGCCTTCTTGTGAAAATTCCCATGCAGCAATGGATTGTGGGTAATACTCTTCGCCCAAGTCCACATCGATGTGGATTTAGGCAAAGTGCGGATCAAGGGTGCAGAAGAGGCGTGGTCACCTTCAGAACCTGAGTATCGGGACACCCTACACACCCCTGGACTGGAATGTGCAACTCAAGGGCTCAAGTGTGGAAGTGCATGTATTGGGATTGAACCATAGACCTCCATGTTCTTCTGTTGTCTCATGTTGGTAGAAAAGCAGCCTTTAAGTGCATTTGCCACCACCTGCGTAGGTGTCTGTCCTACGTGTGCAAGCATCATGCTCCCCATCTTATTTCCTGCTTTTAGTATATTTTCAAGGTAGCGTTACAGGCATGTCCTGCCGGCAGAAGGCCCCCGGGTCGACCCAGGACACGTTGGAGAGGTTACATCTCCAATCTGGTCCGGGAACGCCTTGGGGTCCTGCCGGAGGAGCTGGTGGAGGTGGCCGGGGAGAGGACGGTCTGGAGCTCCCTAGTTGGGATGCTGCCCCCGCGACCCGGACCCGGATAAGCGGAGGAAGACGACGACGACGACGACGTTACAGGCTGATGGTGTTTTGGGTCATTTTTGCATTTTTGTGTGAACAAAGGCATTTGTAAGAACTGCTATCTTCATGAAAGTATTTTTCAAAAGGACAAATAAAAATGTTTGTTTTTGAAAACCTGCGTGCAGACAAGGTCTCGCCCTCCATCCAATGTAGCAGATCCACCATTTAGGTAGAGAGTAACGGCTCTGTTCGCTCACCATTTGCTGTATTTTTGGCTTTGTGGCTCAGTCTACCCCCCCCCCCACACACACACACACACACACACACACACACACACACACACACACACACACTCACAAGTTCTTTCAGGGATCATTTTGTGAACCCGTTATCTTGTCATTGGTTTAGAGACTCTAAATGACCCTGTGTTTCAGCAGAAGACTAATTCATCCTGCTGCTGGCCAACGGCAACACTGATGACCACCACACACACACACACACACATACAGGCTGCTTTCATACAGATGTTAGCTCATACACACTCACACACACACACACACAGTGATGACTGCTGTGCTGGCTGGTGTAATGTGCTTTGTTGTGTGAAGGTATCAATCAGAGGGGAGCAGATTATTAGAGTGTCTGAAAGAGATCAAACAATGTTGCCGTCTGCACCAACACATGGCTGATTTACAGGCAGGCTGATAAAGTACTGCAGCTCTCTGTCAGGGGCTACATGACGGCTCGCCACGCTCTTAGGATAAATTATTGCAGAGGCCTGCGGTAATGTCTCCCCACCTAGCAACCCGCCCAGCTACTTCCACTGAAGCTCTGCCCCGTCTGCCATAAGAAGCCGTGCCAGTAGACACTCATGGAGGACTGAAGGAGGACTGAGTGGACGCAGGGGGAGGCGCCGATGTCTCGCTACAGTTTTGCTGCAGAGCATCATTTTGAAAAAGGGACACCATAGATCCAAATATGTTGATGCCGAAAAAGTAAGAGGGCTGTCGTTAGCAAAACTGAAACTTGGCAAGATCAGTGTGGAGATCTGTTTGTAAAACATCTAATCACGCGTGTGTGGTTAGCCGAAAGGCAACGCTGCAGACGATGCGTTGGTCTGCAGCCCTGTGTTAGCATTCAGGGCACCATGACACCAGAGCTCTGTGACTGACAAAAACATGACTTGACAATCGTCACAGGCCACGGGGCCGATGCTTGTGTGTTTAGTCTTTTATGGGTTTGTTTGCTGGCAAAATATCTCATAGACCACTCAGCTGAATTTACTAATTATCTCTATATGAACTTCTACAGTAAACTGAGTCAGCCCGATTCAGAATGTCCACTAAACCAACAGAAACACGGTCGTAACTTTTGCTAATTACGTACATTTTTATATTTACGATCAAAACATCTGCCAAACACAATTCCTGATTCGTTTTCTGAATCAAGTCATCTGTTTGCAGATAGAATCAATGTGTGGATTTCTATTTGTAGATGTGTGCAAAAAGAAAAACAAGATAGAAAGGAGATGAATAAGTTACCAGCTAGAAGTGGATTTTACTTACAGATGAAGCATAACTATTTTATATGTCCCGGCCTTTTATTTACTCAGGATGGAGTATTTCTTTCCGTACACTGAGCAAGGTCAGGGAAAGGGAAAATCCACACAAGAAATTGGCAGGAAAGACAAGGGGCTGCAAAAATAGAGTAGACAAACTATCCTGAGATGCTAAAAGATGGATGCTGTCAATTGAGCACGATGAATATTTTACTCAGGCTTTCTCCAGTAGAGCTTTTAAACACTGTCTCCCCATAAAAAGGGAGGAAGGTACAAAGTTAAAAATACAAACATCAAAAAACACTCTTTCCTGCCGCGCGGCGCTCCATATGGTCAGAAGTTCAGAAAATGGCTCCGGCGAGCCGTCTGCCATTTGAGCTGTGACTGGGTGATGGTCTCCCCCCGCCCTCCCCGGTGTTATCTCGTTCAAAGCAGCGCCATCCCTTCATTGTAATAGCGCCGCTTCCCAGCAGCCCTTGGAATGACCTTTCTTTAATTAACTGCATCTTGATGAGCAGATCTACGTAGAATGTGAAGGTTAATTAATGAAGTATCACTGCTTAGTCTTAAAACCATCACCTAGCGGATGACAGCCAGCCCACCGCTCTACATTTTATCCCCGATCTCATTAGCAATGGAAGACCAATGGACAGCTCGGCTCTGGCCAAAGAACCTGAGTAAATTGTATCAAAGACGGGCCCTTTGATATCCTTCATATGGCTTTGTGGAGCCATATTCTGACTCTACACCTTGAATTATATATGAGAAACACACACACACACACACACACACACACACTGATGCTTGCATCACATAATGTGTCCACGTTTTTCTCTGAGGTATGAATCCAGTCAGGAACTCCATAAATAATTCAAATGAAGGTAAAATAATATTTCAATTAAGATCCATGTAATCTGTTTCCTGCAAACAAATACATGATGGATGGTGGTGGATGATTCTTGTATCATCGCACAGCTTCATCTTGATAAGCTTTTGGTTTCTGCGTGATTTCATTTCACGGGGACGCTTCGGTGTTGCTTATCGCTGCAATTTGAAAGAAGATCTACATTAGCAAACGTCGAGGAAGCGCTAAAAGTGTCTTTTGTACGGCAGTTAGCATTGGTGAAAAGATGAAGCAACGATAATCGTCCTGGAGCTGCAGTTACTTCCCCAAAAGTGCTCCCTGACATGATCCATAATCTATAATTACGGAGGACGAGGGGAGTTATCGCCTCATCATCTCAAGCCCAACTAAAGATGGAGACCATCCACACCTGAAGAGGTTGAAAGGTTTCCCTCCTGGGTGTTACGGGTCAGGTCCTGGGCCTGGAAGATGTTTGGATCATTCCTGTATTTGCTGGTGTTCATTAACTTTAATCCTTTCAGTACTGATAGCAAATGGTTCTGGACCAGATGCAGCGAAACATACCCAAACCATAATACAGCCAACACCATGCCACAGATCAGATTTTTGTTTTAAAACCTTTTTTTTAAAAATAATGCTTAAGATCTCCCACAACCGGTTAAACCCAGAATTATGGTTTGTTGTGAATGACTCCCAGCCAGTAACATGTGACACTTTGACTCATTATTGGTAAAACATTTCTCAGTTATAGAATCTGTGGTTGATCAATTGGGGCGGCCATCTTGAATTGGGTTGACTCCAAAAGAGTTGTTGATGAACATTCAGTAATTAATGTCTGAGGCCCTGTCCACACGTAGCCGGGGATCTGCCAAAACGTAGATATTTTTCTACGTTTTGGCCTGTCATCCACACGAAAACTGAGTTTTTCCACACGAAAACGGATCTTTTTTAAAAACTCCGGCCAAAGTGAAGATCTGCGTTTTCTCCGTTTTGGGTGTCTGCGTGTGGACGGACAAAACCGGAGTTTTAAGGTCCGCAACGCCACTTTCCGCGACAAAAAAATGCTGACATCACGTGTGCGACCTGTGTTTACACTAGCCGACAGCATGGATGCCCTCAGAGCTGCGCTCGCTTTATCAATGGTCCAAGCGCTTTCTGCTTGTTTGTTTTTGCAAGCGGAATTACTGCTCCTTGCGGAAGACCACAGACGAAGGACGAGGTTAAGAACGGGGGAAGTACTGCCGCCTACAGGTCTGGCATGTCCTTAACAACGTATTTATCCGGGTACGTGTGGACAGTTTTTTTTTAAACGAGGTGGTGTGGATGCAAGTTTTTGGAGGGGCGGATATTCGTTTTAAAAAAAGCCCGGCTACGTGTGGACTAGGCCTTAGTGTTTCATTCAAATCTGTCCAGTGGTCCATCAGATATGCAGGAGCCTCCAACATCTGATTCCAAATAGTGACGCTAACGCGTCGCTGAGTGTGTGGCACTCAGAATACGTGGATCACTTTCAGCTGACGTCACATCACCTTCCACCTGTTAAACTGACTCAGTTGTGACCATTCTGGGTTTTGTTTCTTCTTTCTTTCAGCCTTTATTTTGGTTTATAGCATTAACATAAAAGTTTTCTTTTCAAACAAAACAACAATATTAACAACTTGAATTTAAACCAAAAAAAGGAACAGGCGGAAGCAATGCTTATTTTAGCCTACCCTATTTTCCACCTAAGATACATAACCAATATACATTTCTTTCATTTTCCCCAATATAAATATCCACAATGAAAATTCATTAATGTCTATACATACTTTTCATACCCTGTAAATATGTGACACTTTACACCTGCTTTAAACTTTAGTAAAGAAGTACATTTCTTCAAATCGTCATCTAACTCATTCCACAATTTCACACCAACAACGGAAACACATCTTGATTTCACATTAGTTCTGGCTTTTACACATTCAAACATAAACACACCTCTGAGATTATAATGATCATCTCTTGGTTTGAAATAAACTTTTATGCAATTTGGGATATTATTATTAACTACTTTATGAAGAATCTCTAAGATTTTTACTTTAATAATATCTCCGAATTTTAGCGTTTTAGTTTGACTAAATAGATAATGGGTTGGTTCGAGGTATCCCAATTTATTAACTATTCTAATCGCCTTTTTTTGTAATTTAAATACAGTCTCAACACACGTTTTACCTGCATTTCCCCAAACCTCTGCACAGTAAGACAAATAAGGCATAACTAAAGAGCTATAAAGGCTTTTTTATTTAGTACATCACTAGTTTTATAAAGTATAGCAATAGATTTAGACACTTGCTATTTGATATATTCAATATGTGGTTTCCAACTGAGTTTACTATCAATAATCACACTTAGGAATTTAGTTTCATGTACTTGTTCAAGTGGGACTCCATACAGCTTAGCACCGTCATTGTCCCTTTTCCCTGAAAAAATCACAAGTTTGGTTTTATTTTCATTCAGTGATAGCTTGTTGTAATCAAACCATTTTTTAATTGAACCCAATTTGTTTTCAACCTCTTGTAATAATTTACTCATATCTTTTCCCATACAAATGAAATTAGTATAATCTGCAAACAAAATAAATTTTAACTGAGATGATACAGAAAAGATGTCGTTCAGGTATAGGTTTCAATAATTTCGGTCCTAGCACCGAGCCTTGTGGTACACCACATATTACTCTTTCAAGCTGTGAATCTATATCGTTAACATTTACATATTGAAATCTATTGCTTTTCTAGAGAGATGGTGGCTCAGCTGTGGCCGTTTAAAAACAGGTCAAAGCTCAATCAGCCGTAGGCGTTCATCCAACAGTTACTTCCTCGGTGATTCTTTCAGATTCGTCCAGAAGTTCATGAGCAAAAATATAATAAGCCACTCATCGGGTGTTTCCATTTACCAAACGCCACAGCGGAGTGTCTCCTGACTTCTCCTTCCTCCGTTTTCATGCATTAGGATGTTTTACAAAAGGAGTTTGCTGCTCCACAGACCTCTCACAGAACAGAATCACAGTAAGGTTGTTCCTCTGTATGTTCATCCATGTGACTGCTGTGGTTCATGCAGATCCACAGCAAAAGGAATATTATAAAAAGTCTAATTCATCGGATATTAATCAATTGGCTACTGGTTTAGAGTATTTTTCCCTTTAAAATAATAAAGATTGCTATTATTTCTGTAAATATGTTTGCCTACGCCCGCTGCAGCTTCACAGACAGCTAAAGGTTTATCGGTGACTTGCTGCTGCAGAATATTCATGTGAATGGTTGGCGGGAACGTCTCAACTCTGAGAAATGTGACAGAGGTTCTGGATGTGACCTTGTTCTAGCGCCAAAGTCACAACATCAATGCTGCATCTCAGGGAGCCCAAACAACCCCCACAGACAGCAAAGTGTGAAAGGTGCACGCTTGTCCCTGTTAGCTCATACCTTTGCAATGCACCAGGACCATTTGCATCCAGATCACCCACAGTAGTGTGGATCACTGCAACGTTGTCACAGCAGCAGACACAGTAGCAACAGAACTGACTTCCTGACAAGAAAACAAAGAGTGAGACCCTGTATTCATGCACAAATGAATAAAACGGAGCAGAATCACTTTTGTCTTGCATCTAATTTTATTCAGATTGACGCTGATCTCTGGAACGGGGTCCTGCAGGAAAACCAAGAAACTCCCATTTTGCTTCCAGTAAAGTGTTAAGATTTTGCCAGAGTAAACTGGATCCCTAATTGGTGTAGCTTTTTGCCACCACTGATACGGCGTCACACCTTCAGTGACGACTGTCAGGTAAACTTTCCAAACAGAGGTATTTTTCCGTTGAAGCGTCTATCTGATTTCCCTTTCAGCACCTGGAATGACACCCCACTAAAAGCTGGCACAACGCGCTTCCCGCACACAACGCTGTCACCAAAGACAACTTGGGAGAAGCGAGTGTTTTGAGAGTTTGAAACAAAATAGCTGGTGCAGCATTTCCCCATTTCCGTCTGAAATTCTTGACACCAGAGGATTTACAGTGAAGTGAAGTGAAGTGAGGTGGGGTGGGTGCTGTATGGAACGAGCTGTGGGGGCTGATTTAGTGAGGTGGCGTGGGGGGGGGGGGGGGGGGGGGG
>SSNQ01034139.1:27500-45374 GCA_006942095.1 Nothobranchius kuhntae | reverse complement strand
TTGTGTGTGTGTGTGTGTGTGTGTGTGTGTGTGTGTGTGTGTGTGTGTGTGTGTGTGTGTGTGTGTGTGTGTGTGTGTGTGTGCGTGTGCGCGTGTGTGCGTGTGTGCGTGTGTGCGTGTGTGTGTGTGTGTGTGTGTGTGTGTGTGTGTGTGCGTGTGTGCGTGTGTGTGCGTGTGTGTGTGTGTGTGCGTGTGCATTAATCAGAACCATTAATTAGGACTTGGAATCAGCAGATCACACACAGCAGTCCCGTGATCAAAGGCGTGCCACTGGTTTTTGATGCGTCTCTGTGTCTTGTCCATTTTGCTGACCCGCTGGTTCCAAAATGTCAGCTACTACAAACTGGAGCTTGTTGAGCTGCTCCAAATCAGCACAGGGTCCATTTCCGTGGCTTGATTTTGGACACCCCCTGCTGACACAAAAGTAAAACACAGGATCCCTGAAGAGGCTTCCATGCAGATGTGACTCTGCGTTGATCGCTCCGGACAAAAGATTTTTCTGCTTTTATATTTAAACACCTGAAATCAGAGGAAACAAAAGGGGCACGATTTTTATTTCACTTCCTTGTTCCTGATGGGACGGTCTGAAGAGCCTCGTGTTCATGTACCCTCTCTGGTTAGCCCGCGCTCATCTGCAGCCCCATCATCTGCTTCAGTTAGCACACACAAAGAGCACCGTGCTGGTTTGCGTGTTAGCATGTGGGCCTTTTGTGTGCAGCACGGGTGCACTTGCTTGTGTGTGTGTGTGTGTGTGTGTGTGTGTGTGTGTGTGTGTGTGTGTGTGTGTGTGTGTGTGTGTGTGTGTGTGTGTGTGTGTGTGTGTGTGTGTGTGTGTGTGTGTGTGTGTGTGTGTGGTGCCTTCCCTATGATAAAGTGGGAGTGTCAGAGGGATCTGACAGTTGCCAGACTTTGGCTCCGTTTTATCTGATGCTGACACGGCAGCGGTTGACCAGTATACGAGTGTGGACAACTTATCATGTGACCCATGCGTGGAAAAGAAAATAAGTGTCATTTTGCATGTTGTGTTGTGTTCCAGCACCTACTGTAAACCACGTGTGAGCAGGATTTTCCTAACATTTCCGGCGTAACCCCCCCTAGCACACCAGAAGCTGGTTGAAGCAGGTTTGCCTTTAAACACATTTGTTTTCCTTCCTTTTACTGATAATCATCTTTTAGGTTGCAGTGGAAAGAATTAGCCTCCCCTGAAATGCAAAGAGGGGAGAACAAGCATGAATTAATGATGAGAGAAATTACTCAAACTCTGCACACAACGACCTGCCGCACGCAGCACGGTGAGCTCTGGGCCCAAGGTGGCCAAACTTTCTAAATATTTTATATCTAAATATGATTTTGGGGTCTTGAGCCTGTTTTCTGCCCAAATCATTCCATCACACAGCCTAACTATGAAACTAAACAGAGACTTGGAGTCCCTCTGGTCTTGACGGAAGCTGGAGTGATCCGATTCAGCAGCCAGATTATGAGCCTGGTGAGTAGACGGTGTTCTTTGGGTGCCCTCAGGTGGACGCCTGCTATAATTGCTGCTGACAATCTACAAGTCATTGTGCAATTAAAGCATCTGCCGCTCCTGTGTGGCAGCGGGCTGTGATGCCTTGTGACAGCTGTAGCCATTAAGCAACTGTAAGCAGCTGGCATGCCTTGGTGGGGGAAATAATGTGACAGAGGCGCTCCCCCCTGTTGTTGCCCTTGTCTCTTTGGGGAGAAGAAGGACATTACATCACTGAGAGGATATGCACGGGTCCCGGTCAATAGGAAAGGTTCATATCTTCAAATTAGGACTGGAAGAGCTGGATGTCCCGGTGCTACTTTGAGTTTCAGTGGAACTGAGACTTGTTTCTGCTACAGATGAAAGTCTGGGGGAGACTGGCAGATTGTTTTTTTCACGTTAAAAATGCACGCTTACTAAACTGATTTATGCATTTATTGGGTAAGAAAATGGCAATAATTGTGAACCCGTACACGACGTATTTACAGCTTTTGCTTTGTGTCACACTTGTGTTCCCAGCCGAGAGATTATTGTTTCTTTTTTAAAGTAGATTTCAGTCTAGTTGCACAATAACAGTCGAGTCGGTCAGCTCTGCCCAGTGTGCACGCCAACCCCAGTTTACAAGGTGTTCATGAAGGCTTCAAGTGATTGGGGGCCTCTTTTATTTCTAAGCTCATCACTAGCACTAATCCCTCCACCACAGCCCCAGGCTTCAATTAGGGGCTGCATAACTTACCGTAAATCCTCTAATACAGGCCTGGGCCTGTATTTGACTCAAGCTCATCAAGCTCCAGGCCTTTATTGGAAGGAGGGCCAGTATTAGAGGCAGGCCTCTATTTCTATTTGAGCAAAATGAACTAATGGTTCGCTGGAGTTTTTGACAATTAAAATTGCGCCCACCCACATTTTCAAAGTTGAACACATTTCTTTTAACAACGGTAGTTTCTGCTTCAGCCCTCTCCCCCTCCCCCTGCGCAGCAGCCGCAAACTCACTGATGCGCCTGCAGCCTCTCGGAGTTCCTGCTGCTCTAAACATTAAAATAATTATTTCATTTTCTGTTCCTCACTTCTGATTACCTTCAATGGTGTCTGTTTGTTGCAACCAGCAGGTACAAAACCTAACTTGTTTTTATTTGACTATTTTTCTGTCCTGCCTGTTTATTATCTTCCTGCATCTCCTCTCAGTCCTAAAGAAAAACTGCTACCTGGCTTCATATATATTCACCTCATGAGTTACCTTTGAACTGCAGTTCTAAAAGATCTACCGACCGCAAAAACAGCGGAGTGCTCGCTGCTTGCCGGCCGCATCAGTGATCGGTGCATCACCCGAGGACAATGTGATGTGCCCCGCTCCACAGCAGCGAAACACATCAGGCGCAAATAAAAGACAGAAAACATTAAAGGAAATGAACCGACATGAACAATCGCGTGTCAGTACCGATGCTCTGGCACATTCTCCTCTTCGTCTCCGCACGGTTAAAGTTACCCTTGCGATCTATCACTGGCAAATCAAAAGTGAGACGATGACACAACCGCCCCCCGTACTTGCTTGTTACCACATTCCACCCGGCCACAATAAGAGACCGGCCATTATTCACCTCCGCCAACTCCGACACCGGCCAAAATTGGAGACCCGGCCTTTAATTGAATACCGGCCTGTATTAGAGGATTTACGGTAATTCTTTTTAAAGTCGACCGTCAAGTAATGAAAATCGAGTCGACTTCGACTAGTCATTGATGATGTCACACACCTGAAGCGGCTAAAGCTGACGATGGGTGACCAAGCCTTTTTTTCTGACTCACGGGGTGGGGGGTTGGTTCGATGGAGTTTTTGACAATTAAAATTGCGCCCACATTTTCTAAATTAAACACGTTTCTTTTAACAACGGTAGTTTCTGCTTCAGCCCCCACCCCACCCCCCACCCACACGCAGCGGCCACAAACTCAGGCCTAGTCCACACGTAGCCGGGTTTTTTTTAAAAGAATATCCGCCCCTCCAAAAACTTGCATCCACACCGCCTCGTTTTAAAAAAACTCTGTCCACACGTACCCGGATAAATACATCGTTAAGGACATGCCAGACCTGTAGGCGGCAGTACTTCCCCCGTTCTTAACCTCGTCCTTCGTCTGTGGTCTTCCACAAGGAGCAGTAATTCCGCTTGCAAAAACAAACAAGCAGAAAGCGCTTGGACGATTGATAAAGCGAGCGCAGCTCTGAGGGCTTCCATGCTGTCGGCTAGTGTAAACACAGGTCGCACACGTGATGTCAGCATTTTTTTGTTGCGGAAAGTGACGTTGCGGACCTTAAAACTCCGGTTTTGTCCGTCCACACGCAGACACCCAAAACGGAGAAAACGCAGACCTTCACTTTGGCCGGAGTTTTTAAAAAAGCCAAATTCTGATTTTTTTTTTTTTTTTTTTTTTTTTTTTTTTTACTGTAGTAATTTAGAGCGTGCTGAGAAGTGGTGGTGGTGACACACCCTGAGTTCTGGGGGAATTATGTACATACAATTAGTACTCTGGTCAGATCAAATTATTTATTTAATTAGCTCCTTCACATGCCTTTTCTGTGTCACGTTGTTGAAAATGCCGCAAAATGAGTATGACATAAACAGTTAGTGTGTGGATTTAAACAGTGTGTGGAATATCCTCAGAAAAATCTTCTTCTAAGACAGCAATAATCAACTTGTCACGTTCATGAAGGCAGGCCTTGAAAGGCCACACAGCAGTGTGTGTGTGTGTGTGTGTGTGTGTGTGTGTGTGTGTGTGTGTGTGTGTGTGTGTGTGTGTGTGTGTGTGTGTGTGTGTGTGTGTGTGTGTGTGTGTGTGTGTGCGTGTGCATGTCTTGCACTGTCTGTCTTGAGGATTTGCTGTTTCAGCAGGGAAGGAATCAGTCCGTTGCCGTTTCCGTGCGGGAAAGTCAGCATAAGGAAATTCCAGAGCTTCACAGCTGCAATCAGGCAGTTAAGGAGCTGCCACTGAAAATGGAGCTGCACGCCAGCACAACCACTCCAGCATAAACACCGGCATTCTCATTCATTCCCCTCAAAGTCTCGGTAAACTGTCCTTGCTTGAAACTGGTTGTTTGTATTACCACGTGCCTTGACACAAATACTTGGTTTGGAAATCTTAAACGAGTGTTGCGTCTTAGGGCAGCAGTAGCTCAGGAGGTAGAGCGGGTTGCCTCATGACCGGAGGGTCATGGGTTCGATTCCAGCTCCCGCCAGGGGGTTTTCTGCTGTTGTGTCCTTGGGCAAGGCACTTCACCCAACTTGCCTGTGTTGGTGGTGGTCAGAGGGGCCGACGGCGCCAAATGGCAGCCTCGCCTCCGTCAGACCTCCCCAGGGCGGCTGTGGCTACAAGTAGCTTACCATCACCGGCAGTGTGTGAATGTGAGAGTGCGTGGAAGCATCTTTGAGTGTCCTAAACAAGCGCTAAATAAGTTTGATGTATTATTATTATTATTATTATTATTATTATTATTATTATTATTATTATTATTATCTGTTCTGGTACACTGTTTAGAATTGTATCCATGCACATCATGGAGTTACAAACGCTGAGGTCAGGAACCCACTGGGGGTCACGAGTCTGAGTTGTTCTAATGATCTCCAGAAAATGAAGAAACTGAACAATTTTTCAGTTCAAACAAGCTAATATTTAATTCAGAACAATGAAGTCATCACTAAAATGATTATGTGTGACAACTTTCTCCTCGAAGCTGCCTTCTGCTGTTTGCTTTTGTTTTAGAGCCCAGATGTCTTTGGTTTCCCCTCACAAACCCTGACTTCCACATCTCCTCTATCTATTGCTTTGTTACCATGTTATAACAAATTGGGGGTTTTCGGGGATGCTTTTCTGTTGTTTTTGGTTATAAATGGTATTGTGCCCTTAAGTTCTGCTGTAGCGCTGCATTCCTGCCTAAGTTGTTTTGAGTTTTAACATGAAGGAGACACAATGTGTTTTGTGTTGCACTTCCAGACCAGTGATGTCAGGTATAGGTCACCAACACGGGGGAGTTGCAGGATCTTCTGTAGATCTTCCAGCGATTCCAGTGAACGTGTTTGTTTTTCTGTGCTGGACACATTGTGTCTCCATCGTGTTATAAAAGAGAACATGCTGGCTTTCTTATCTCAATGAAGCCTTAATCAATCCTAAGCTTTGTTTTTCTCTTGGGAGCATTATTATTAACCATGTTATTAACCTAACTTGCCATGGTGCTAGACTATGAATGAGGTGTGTTAGCGCCCTCCAGTGGTGCTCAGCTGCAGCTACACTCAGTCAAACCTTGTAGATGAGAATGGGAGATGGTGAATTGCCAGGAGAAAGAGAAACGTGATCAACGTTTATAAAGTTAATAGTAAAAACTCTTCTTGTCCATTTTTGGCGTTTTCAACAGGAGAACTTGCTCTAAAATTCTTTGACTCCTATTATTTAGCTAAAAACACAATTAAACCCTATTTATGAAACAGCAAGTTGGTACTAAATGAATTCAGATTGTGCAGGATATGTGAAATCTATAAAATATGTTAAAACCAAAACGTGTGAAGAATATCTGGCAAACATCAGTTCATCAATTCAATCATTTAGTTCTTTTCGTCTCATTATGCTTAAATACGTTTAATCCTGCTGAGTCCATCCCAAAAGTTGCCATTTTTGTTTTCAAATGCGTTTTAATTATTTAAAAAGTATTCTGATCAAAGTGGCAGAAAGAGGATCCGTCTCTTCGCGTGTTGGTACAAATTCCCGATAGCTTTGAATGCAGCACGAAACGTAAAGTAGAAACGTAATGTCGCAAATGTTAGACAGTAGTCGTAAAACATCTCTACGCAAATAGTGATATTCATCGGTGAAACCGTAACTATTTTAAAGTTTACGCTTTTAAAATGCTTTTTTATTCCGTTATCTGTATTCTTATTTTTGACTGTTTAATATTACTCCTAAATAAGTGCCGTGTTCGCACGTAGCTGCCGAGAAATGAGTTGAGCCCTAGCAAAGTGGAGAAAATGGCAACATTTAACGACGAAGGTCAAGTAAAACATTTACTACTGACACTATACGTCGCGTGAACGCTAGTTGTGTGTTTGTTTGACTAAAGTACACGCTAAACGTATTTAAATTGTAATGTTGCTGTGTGTTTTGCCCTCTGACCGATGCAGGCCATTGTGTTGTGGTGGAGGTGAGTCCAGACATCCACATCTGCGGCTTCTGCAAACAACAATACAACAACTTTGAGGTTTTTCTTGCCCACAAACAAAACGGTTGTTCCTTTCCCAACCCGAACACCGCCGCGAGCGCCGTGACAACAGCTTTCACAGGTTACAGAGCTCCTGTTTTTCTTTCTGTCTCACTCATTTTACTTCACTCGTCCTGACTTTTCTTCTTCCAGACTCTAGCCCGGGGTTCGTTGTGGGCGAGGACGCCTACCAGACCTGTGTTGTGAGAAGTGTGAAGAAGACTTTGACCAAATCTCAGAAAACACCTTGTAAAAAGTTGAAACCAGCTGTGGCTTCTAAAAGACACTCGTGTTGTTTTTCAGGTCGGTTTCTCCGACTGCTTTACTTCATCAGCTCCAGCCTGCTCCCTCTCACCTTTTACTGTTGTTTCTCCTCACCTGCAGGTTGTACCTTCAAGACACAGTATGGACAAAAAGACATGGATCGCCACCTTAAAACTCACACCGGTGAGATGATGTCAAACACTGCAGGAAGTATGGAAGGCCAAAGTTCAAAACTTGCTCCACTTCAATTGAATTTTGAATAACTGCTTGAAACGTCAACTAGAATTGGTTGCAACACAATAAAATCAAGATCTACGAGGAGGAATAGTTAACATGATCACCATTCATAGATGCTGGAAAATCTTGAAAACTCACCTTGAAAGTGCTTGAATTGGATTTTGGAGAAGCGCAAGAGCAGATCTGATACGTACAGCTCTGATTGGTGACAAAAGGAGCTGCTGGACTTTTGACAGCACCACCTTACCTAACGCTGTCTGGAACGTGTGGTTTTACAGATAGTAGCACAGGACAGCTGGCTGTTTTTGCCTGCTGTCTTTGAGTTTGACATGTAAAACCCCTAACCAGTCGTACTGTTTTCTTCTTTTCAGGTGAGAAGCCGTTTGAATGTGAGTTGTGCCACAAGCGCTTCAGCCGACGTGACAAACTGAACATGCACAGCCGCTCGCACACAGGCGAGAAGCCACACAAGTGTAAACACTGCTCGTACGCAGCGGCAGACAGCAGCAGTCTGAAGAAGCACCTCCGCATCCACTACGATGAGCGTCCGTTCAAATGCCAGATCTGTCCATACGCCAGCCGCAACTCTAGCCAGCTCACGGTGCACCTCCGCTCGCACACTGGTAGCTCGTCAAACGTTCTCTTTTATAGTCTGGGTGTCAGCTGTGAAACTTTCATCTGTTTTTCTGGGTCTTTTTCCAGGAGATGCACCTTTCCAGTGCCAGCAGTGTGATGCAAAGTTTAAAATCAACTCGGACCTGAAGAGGCACCTCCGCATTCACTCGGGTGAGAAACCCTACAAGTGTGACTTCTGTGAGTACCGGTGCGCCATGAAGGGGAACCTCAAGTCTCACATTCAGATCAAACACGGCCCTGAGAACTCCTTCCAGTGCCAGCTGTGTGACTTTAAGTGTGCCAGCAGGACGGTTCTGCGGCAGCACTCCAGGCAGCACCAGCCTGCCCAGCCGCTCCAGTGTTCCAAGTGTGCGTACTCCTGCTCCAGCAAGGGAGCGCTCAGAGTTCACGAGCGGATCCACTCCGAAGAGCGCCCCTTCAAGTGTGACTTCTGCAGCTTCGCCTCCAGGCGGCTTAGCAACCTGGTCATCCACAAGAAAAAGTGCCACTCTGAAAAACCTGAGAGGGGCGGCGGGGCAAAGCCCGACAGAGGCAGTGGGAAGAGTTCAGGAGGCGACGCTCCTAAACCCGCTTGCTCTCGGTACAGGGCCAAACTAGACGCCGCCCGGGCCTTCTGCTGTGACTTGTGTGATGCTTCGTTTGTCCGGGAGGATTCGCTACGCAGCCACAAGAAGCAACACCAAGATACTCCGAGTACGCTGCAGCTCCCCACCTCCGTACTTCCGGTCTCCCCGTCACAGAGCAGCGCTCAGCTGCTTCCTGTCCCGTCTCCATCAGTGGCTCCTTTTGGAAACCCACAGCTCAAAATCATCGTGTCCCATCCTCTGGGCCAACAGAACCCAGTAATCCCTGCAGGGCTGGATGGTACCGGTAAGACCGGTGTCGCCCTGCTCAGCCCAGAAAACCAGGACTTGGTAGTTAACTCTATGATCCAACAAGTCAGCCTGCTGACACCCGCACATCCTGTCAGGTCCTGCCAGACACCCACAGAACCCCAGACCGTCCTGTTGACCCAGCTTGGCTCAGACAGCAACCCGCTCCATCAGGCCCTGCTGCAAACCGCCATTTCTGTCCACGACTGCAGCAGCAGTACGCAGACTTTGATCGGTGCCTGCTCTGAAGTGGAGGGCCTCAACGCCCTGATCCATGAGGGTGGTGCCGAAGTCAAAGTGGTGACAAAAGGGAGCTCCGCTCTCTTGACTGGATCGGCTCAACCCACCTCAGCCGGGTCAAAGCCTGACTTATCAGGTCAGGACGGTGGATTCATGATTCCAGACATCAGTCAGAATGTTGTCGTCCACAGCGTCCCCCTCGTAGTGTCCACCCAACCACAGCAGCTGTCCCCGCTCACACTTTACACAGACTCACACACTCCGCTGTAGGTTCACCTAACCATGGTTGTCCGTAAGCTCGTGTGGATTTCAGAGGAAACCACAGGATTCTGTGTGATCGGGCTGGATGGTAGCGTGTTGCTGTCGTCTGGTGCATCCAGGAGTCAATCCCAGCAGGAAGGGCCAGATTTATTGGCATATCACTAAAAATCTTATAACTATATGTTAATGAAAGCACCATCTGATGTGTCATCTTCATTTTGTTTTTACATATTTGGAGCTTTTTGTTGTTGTGCTTCTGTAGTAAATCTCTAAATAACTCATTATTTTGGACATTTTCATTCACAGTTTTGTTTGCATTAAACATTCAGCTACATCTTATTTTATACTAGCTTTCAGGGGCATTTGTGACAAAAACCAACAGAAAAACTAAATCCAGAACGCTGGTCAATTATCCGGTCACTAGGTGGCAGCAGAGTCACAGGAAGTGAACTGAAAAAGCATTTTCTTAATTTTTTGCTCTTTTTGAACAGAATTTTTTTCTCCTCTGCTCTAAATCTTCCAACCTAATGTCATTTGTAAATAAGGTTATTTCACTTATCAAGGTCCTGGTTTCTAAAAGCCAAGTTGTTCCAATAGATTTTCCAATAAAGTGCCTGTTTTGCTTGTTGGTCCCTTTTATTCGGGTTGTTTTTACACCCGTGGACTTCAGCACTCAGGATGTGCTGAGAGGATGCTGCACCTGAATAGGAGTCTGCAAATGGCTCGCCATTGATTTCTGTCTCTTGTCTCGGCACTAATGGATCTGCAGAAGCGTTTTCAGGCTCGGCCTGATCGCAAACATGAAGTTACTTGATGATGAAGATGCTTGTCTGCTTTGAGCGTTGACCTGGGAGCTAGCTGGTCTTTCAAAGAGGAAATTGTGATTCTTTTGTGGTTCTGCATTTATTAAAAAGTCTTGACCTTTTGAGAGAATCCCAGTAAGTACATATGGCATAATATCCAGCAAGAGCTCAGAGACAGCCTGGGGAGGGTTTCGCTTTAGTGTGTTTATTAATTAGCGTTTTATTTTCCAAAGCTCCATCGTTTTAGGTTTTGGGTAATAAAGAACACGATCCAACAGTTAACACCACTGAATGTGGAAGTTTGGTTCTATGTGAGTGGGAGATGGACTGGGTTCTGGCCCAGGGAGAGAGGCCTAGGGGGCATGACCCTATGGGGTGCCATTTGTAACATATTTTGGGTTATTTAACCTATCATGAGAAACAATGGGAGTTCATTTTTCAGTCATATTTTCACTGTTATTTATAAATGTTACATTTTCCAACTAAATATTTTGTTAGCAAGCTAAATAACCAATTTAGAGTTAAATATTTATTTTACAAAATAAATATTTTGTAAATGCGCTTTGGGCTTCCTGACAGGGTTGCGGAAGGCGCTTTATAAATAAAGCTTTGATTGATTGATTGATTGATATTTAGGTCAAACCTTAATATTTATTTTGGAGCTAAATTCTTTACAAACTAAGTATTTAGCTTCAAATTAAATATGTGTTTCCCAAAATTAATACTCAGATGTCAACTAAGTGTTAATTTAGGGGCTAAACCTAAATATTTTGCAAACTATAAACTAACTCAAAAATAAATATTTAGCTGTGATCTAAATATTTATTAAGTATTTAATTTAAAGCTAAATATTTAGTTTGTAAATGTATGAATATGAATGTTTTCCCCTTATGATACGCTAAATAACCCAAAAATTCTGCTGTTAAATTACGACTCTTTGACTTTACAAATGGCACCTCACATGACTCGGCCCAAGTTCTGTCAGAACCAAGAGTTTGGGTTTTTATATCGCCTAAAAACAAATATGCTAATATTTTTGTGCAATACTGGGTGTACATTAGCATGTCCCTCATGCTGCATAGTTCTGGAAACCAAAGTTTTTTTTTTATTATTTGTTGTTTTTAGTGGTTGAAGGTTACAGTAACAGCTCACAGCCTTTTGTGTGTTTACCTGCAATCTTATTATTTTTCATATAGTTTTTGCACAACACGTAGGACGTCTTATTGTGTTATTGATGTCTGTTGTCCTTCGGGGTTGCTGTAGGAGGAGGACACACACGATCTATGGGGGTTGACATAGGAAGACAAAAGAAAGAATTTAAATCAATGTTTTATCAGTTTAATTTGACATAAACATGCTTTCTTGACGATCCTTGTCATTGTGTGGAAGGAAAGTGCATAAATAAACAACATGTTAACAGGGAAATAACTGGCAAGCTAAGTTGATGCATGTTTGCACGTGCGCCGTGAGCGGTTCTGGTACTTTTTGGGTCGCAGCTGCGTGCAGCGCCAATTCAATAGTGTGATACCATCACGAGGAACGAGCAAAAAAATCAAACACGCCAGAAATTCATGAGAGCTTATGATTGCTGACCGGTAGCTGGTCGCACGGTGTTAATCGCCTCTCATAAACCCCCGTATACTGCACGGCGCTCAGGGCAAAACTCGCCCCGATCTCGTAGACTCTTGCACGAGGGGAAAATCAGCTCAAAAGAGTTGTGCAGTGTACGGCCAATCAGAAGCGAGGTGTGTGCATATCAAGGTGGCGCAGTGGTTAGCACTGTTGCCTCGCAGCACGAAGGTTGCAGGTTCGAAACTCTGCTACAGCCTTTCTGCGTGGAGTTGCGTGTTCTCCCCATGCGTGCGTGGGTTTCCTCCGGGTACTCCGGTTCCCCCCACAGATCACAACATGCCCTATAGGTTATAAACTGTAAGTTGCTTTGGATAAAAGCGTCTGCTAAATAAATAAACATAAACATCATTAGGAATATTAAGCAACCCTGCTGTTTTCAGCACACCTCTGCACCAGCAAACTTCTGCACCTCAGAAAAGGAGCATCACAGATTTATTTTAATGACTCATAAGGCATTGATTGACACTACTGCAAATGTATTGAATAAACGGGTTAACCACACCTTTAATGTCTAGAATAGCCTGAGTTTTGGCTGTTCTTATTTGTTATTGTCTATGAGCCACGGTGGCCATCTTGATTAGGGCTGACTCTACTAGTTTACTGGCTGTGGAGCTCTGGTTGCTTCCTGAGAATCCATCCAGTGACATCATTTGCTAACTAACTCAGAGAGTTGAAGGCCTTTACTCCACCATCAGACTCAGATCAGTTGTCTCTTTAGCGCTGGAGCTAGCAGGAGTTTAAAAACAGCCCTCTTTATATTGTAGGGCACTTCTTAAGTTCCTTCCTTCCTGTGTTTGAGATGTCAGCCTTTGAATGGGGTCATAAATGCCCCCCCTCACAGCTGCTTAAAGAAACCGTAAGTCGTGATGCATTCCTGTTGGACATAAACAGGTCCAGAAGAGACAGACCCAGATTACAAAAAAAAAAAAAAAAACATTCAAGTCCTGTCAAAAGTTATTTCTTTTATCAGAGCTAATCAGCGTTGGTCTATTTATTTTTTTCTTTCGCTCAGGTGCAATCTGTCACTCGGTCCAACAACACATTTCTGACCTTTGCTTTGTTTGCACACAATTTGCTATCCCATCAGTAAATGGCATTGAATGCCTTAATGAAATTAACTGATTGGTAAAGTATTAATATAGATTTTTTTTCTCCGATGCAGGCATCTTTTCGGCGTGACACTATTGACGTTTTAAGTGAGTTGAGATGTCTCGGGGCTTCGAAGGCTTTTATCTCGTCTCTGGTCAATTCTTTTTGTGTGATAGAAATTCACCGTGATAGAGCTTTTAGATCAGGCAACTTACAGAAAAAGAAAAGACCCGTTCTCTTTTCAGAATGCTTTGTGATTACCTGCTTGGGCTCTTGTGGCGCCTGCATGAGGAATCAATCGCATCACCTTAGGGAAAACTGGAGTTTTGAGAGAATTTTCAACCTTTTTTGTCTTTTCTGATAAAAATTCAGCAAAATTTTAAATCTGCTCAAAATTGTTTTTCATAATTCACTGAAGGCTGCTTTTACACCATTTTGGTGTCTATTTTGGGTCGTCAGGAAACAATACCCCCATGTGCCCTTCGGTTTTGCTAGGCCCAGTTTACAGCCGTCCTCAGGGGGCACAAACATGCAGATATTTCCAGGCAGAGGCAGCATGGCTGCAGAGAAAGAGACTAAATCGGTAAAAAGTCTTTCGTGGACACAAGAATGCTACAGTACCTCCAGCCTTTTATAATAATAATGTCCTTTATTCTTTTATGACAAAGTGGGTTTCAGTGTTGAGCAGCAAGTGTGATCCCGTGAATGCAGATAGGCAGCTTTTGTGGTTCTGAAACAAAGACGTTTGGCCATTGTTTTCCTTGTCTTGTTTCTGTCCCACTAAAGCTAAACAAATGAATGTTTGCATAGTTTTGGCCGTGCACATGGTGGCACGTATTGAAGGGCAAACAATCCCTCCATTGTTTTCACTCATTCCATATCTAGTGGGATGCAAGTCGTGATGGGAGTTCTTCACCTGTGGATCTGCACAGATTTGGGTTTTTTATTGTTTTAATTGCCACACATCAGCAGATTTTATTGTGTTTATTCCACGTGCACGCTCACGGGTCTCCGGTCGGGGCGGTTGGTTTCTGTTTTTTGTCTCAATGTTTGTTTTCATCAACCAGCCATTGCGCAGATTAGATCACTCATTAACAATCTGTAATTAGAGCGATTGGAGTCAACTTTTGGTGTTCAAGCTGAAACCACTCACAAAACCCCCAAACAGTTTCCAGAGATTCCTGGTTTCAGCAGACGGCTACGAGGCGGCAAAATGCTGTCTTTGTTCTCACATGCCTTATCCTAAAAAAACAAACATGATGGAAATCTGATCTTTACACACACACACACACACACACACACCATTGTTGTGTGTATGTGTGTGCGCGCGCTTAGTGTGTTTGCCTTGCCTGCTTCCAAAGTGCCTGATGTTGCTGCTCGGCCACATTAATTGTTCAGAAAGAGGATTTGAGATTTTAACCTCCGTTTGAAACTAAAACTATTGACAGATACGAGAACAGACACACGTTTTGTTTTGTGTGACTCTGTGGTTTCACCCCTGCTGATGATTCGTTCACCGCTCTAGACAAGGTTCCTGTTACTCGATAGGCATGCCTTGGTGTTTATCTGCAATACCGCGACAGATCAGATTTAATCTCAGCCCTTCAGGATTATTTTTAGTAGGGATGTCCCAATCAGGTTTTTTTGCCCCCGAGTCCGAGTCATTTGATTAGGAGAATCTGCCGATGCCGAGTACCGTTCCGATACTTTTGATACATAAAATAAAATAAAATAAGAAAAGGAAGAAACAGCTCCAGAATGTTCCTTATTTTTTATTTAATTACCTTTTTATTTTAATTTTTAACAACAGATCACTTCTGTGAGCTAGCTTGAACAATCAAGTAATAAATAACATAAATTCTTCACTTTTGGACTTTATTGCAAATATAAAAAGTCTAATATAAAAACAGATAGCACTTCTACTTAAAATACCTGGCAGCGGTCTATTTGCCTCGGCTCCAAAATGCTTAGATACGTCCGTGGGCATGGGACGGAGTTTTGAAGATGATCTGAATTGTGTCAACTATATAAATACTACATGCTGATAAATTATTGCTTTATACAGGTACAAACATGTAGTGGGATCAATCTACCTACATTTTATTTTTTAAGAACTTTGTTTTGTTTTCTTGGTTTTTAATTTCCTGTCTTCCTGTCCTGTCTGTCTCTCATCTTCCTGTCCTGTCTGTCTCTCATCTTCCTGTCCTGTCTGTCTCTCATCTTCCTGTCCTGTCTGTCTCTCATCTTCCTGTCCTGTCTGTCTCTGATCTTCCTGCATCTCCCAGTCCTCCAGAAAAAACTCCTGCCTGCTTCCTTCTTTTTCACCTCACAAGTAACTTTTTAACCAGCAGATCAAATCGATCTATTGACCGCAAATAAAGCGGAGTGTGCGCCGTGCTGCCCGGCTGGACCAGTGACGAGCGCTGGAAGGGGGGCAGCGCGAGCGCGTCCACACATCATGCTCAAACACAGACAGAACTTAGCAGAGAGAAAATGAACGGACACGAATGACTGTGTGTTAATTATATATATTTTTGGTGACGCCAGTTAGAAACTTAGAAGATGTTACTGTGGCCGTGTGCAGAACGCAGCTGGAGTTCATGAATATCAGCGGTCTGCCTGCCGCTCTCTGCATCTCTGCCTAAAACAATCCCCGCTACGCTGAGTCCTTATAAATAATATAATAAAGGTAGAAACTGGATCTCTTGTGCTCTTTCTGGGTGTGTAAGTTAAGGGCATCAGGGGAGCCTGACAACCTTTAAGGAGAACCAAGTTGCTCTCCTGTAATTTGAACCCAGTATCCAACTCCGGATTGGGGCTTGGATCGGGAAGTAAAGCACGAGTCACAATCAGTCTGAAACCACATGATCGGGGCCGATTTCCAATAATGTGATCGGATCGGGACATCCCTAGTTTTTAGTTTCCCTAAAATTATTAAAGTTATCCATCCATCCATTTTCATCCGCTTATCCAGAGTCGGGTCGCGGGGGCAGCAGCCTAAGGCGAGAGGCCCAGATTTCCCTCTCCCCAGCCACTTGGGCCAGCTCCTCCGGGGGAATCCCAAGGCGTTCCCTGGCCAGGTGAGAGACATAGTCCCTCCACCGTGTCCTGGGTCTTCCTTTAGGTCTCCTCCTGGTTGGACGTGCCCGGAAAACCTCACCAGGGAGGCGTCCAGGAGGCATCCTGACCAGATGCCCGAGCCACCTCAACTGGCTCCTCTCGATGTGGAGGAGCAGCGGGTCTACTCCGAGCCCCTCCCGAATGACCGAGCTTCTCACCCTATCTCTAAGGGAGAGCCCAGCCACTCTTCAGAGAAAACTCATTTCGGCCGCTTGTATCCGCGATCTCGTTCTTTCAGTCGCTACCCAAAGCTCATGACCATAGGTGAGGGTAGGAACGTAGATCGACCGGTAAATCGAGAGCTTCAACTTCTGACTCCGCTCTCTCTTCACCACGACAGACCGGTACAACGCCCGCATCACTGCAGATGCAGCACCAATCCGCCTTTCGATCTCACTCTCCAGTGTTCCCTCACTTGTGAACAAGACCCCGAGATACTTAAACTCCTCCACTTGGGGCAGGACCTCATCCCTGACCCGGAGAAGGCATTCTACCCTTTTCCAAAACAAGACCATGGTGTCAGATTTAGAGGAGCTGATTTTCATCCCAGCTGCTTCACACTCGGCTGCGAACCGCTCCAGCGAAAGCTGAAGATCACAGTCTGATGAAGCCAACAGGACCACATCATCTGCAAAGAGCAGAGACCTGATCCTCAGGCCACCAAAACAGATGCCCTCCACACCTTGGCTGTGCCTAGAAATCCTGTCCATAAAGGTTATGAACAGAATCGGTGACAAAGAGCAGCCTTGGCGGAGTCCAACTCTCTCTGGGAACGAGCCGACTTACTGCCGGCAATGCAGACCAAGCTCTGACACCGGTCATACAGGGACCTAACAGCCCGTATCTGAGGGCCTGGTACCCCATACTCCCGGAGTATCCCCACAGGGCCCCCCAAGAGACGCAGTCAAACGCCTTCTCCAAATCCACAAAACACGTGTAGACTGGTTGGGCAAATTCCCACGCACCCTCCAGGATCCTCCTGAGGGTATAGAGCTGGTCCAATGTTCCACGGCCAGGACGAACACCGCATTGCTCCTCCTGAATCTGAGGTTCAACAATCCGACAGACCCTCCTCTCCAGAACCCCTGAACAGACCTTACCAGGAAGGCTCAGGAGTGTGATCCCCCTGTAGTTGGAACACACCCTGTGGTCCCCCTTTTTAAATAAGGGGACCACCACTCGGTCTGCCAGTCCAGTGGGACTGCCCCCGATGTCCACGCGATATTGCAGAGCCGCATCAGACAACACAGCCCCACAACATCCAGAGCCTTCAGGAACTCCGGGCGGATCTCATCCACCCCTGGAGCCTTGCCACAGAGGAGCTTTTTAACCACCTCAGTGACCTCAGCACCAGAGATTTGAGAGGCCGACCCAAAGTCCCCAGACTCTGCTTCCTCACTGGAAGACGTGTTGGTGGGATTGCGAAGGTCTTCGAAGTATTCTGCCCTCCAATCCACAACGTCCTGAGTAGAGGTCAGCAGCACACCGCCTGCACTATAGATAGTGTTGGTAGCCCACTGCTTCCCACCGAGGCGCCGGATGGTGGACCAGAATCTCCTCAAAGCCATATGGAAGTCTTGCTCCATGGTCTCACCGAACTACTCCCATGCCTGGGTTTTTTCCTTAGCAACCACCCGAGCCGCGTTCCGCTTGGACTGCCGGTACCCATCAGCTACCTCTGGAGTCCCACAGGCCAAAAAGACCTGATAGGACTCTTTCTTCAGCTTGACAGCATCCCTAACCACCGGTGTCCACCAGCGGGTTCGGGGGTTGCCACCACGACAGGCACCGACGATCCTGCGACCACAGCTCCGGTCGGCCGCCTCAACAACGGAGGCACAGAACAGGGTCCATTCAGACTCAATGTCCTCCCGTCTCCCCCGGAACATTTTCGAAATTCTGTCGGAGGTGGGAATTGAAGCTCCTTCTGACAGGAGACTCTGCCAGATGTTCCCAGCAGACCCTCGCGATGCGTTTGGG
>SSNQ01034139.1:0-22500 GCA_006942095.1 Nothobranchius kuhntae | reverse complement strand
TTACAGGAATAAACTTGGAAAGGAGGATAGGAATCAGTATTTTCAGAAACGATCTACAATCAACAACGTAGATCTGTACGACCTCAAAGGGAACGAACGGAGCTGAGAAGTTTCATATACCACTAAGCATAGCCCCACTTCAACATATTTATGATCAAGTAAAAGTAAAAAGTTGCCGTCCAGAAACATGTTTCCACTAACACAGGCGCCAGGTTTTATTCCCGGATGAGCCGTAATCAAACAAGTAATCAGTGAAAAACAGAAGCAGGTACAGAAGCAGGGCCTATAGGTGGCGCTGGACGTGTTTGTTTTCATTTTGACCGACACAGTTTTAAAAAATAGTTATGATCGTTTCCTCTCATCATTTTATTTCTCAAATAATAATAAATAAAAATTTAAAATTTAATTGTCATTAATATTTGGTCCAAACAAGCTGACCAGCATGTCTATTTATTGTATTAATGTTACAATTAAATGCATTTCAGCCGCTTATCCAGGGTCGAGTCACAGGGGCAGCAGCCTAAGGCGGGAGGCCCAGACTTCTCTCTCCCCAGCCACTTGGACCAGCTTCTCCAGGAGAATCCCAAGGCGTTCCCCGGCCAGACGAGAGACGTATTCCCTCCACCGAGTCCTGGGTCTTCCTTTAGGTTTTCTTCTGGTTGGACATGCCCGGAAAACCTCATCAGGGAGGCGTCCGAGCCACCTCAACTGGCTCCTCTCGATGTGGAGGAGCAGCGGGTCTACTCTGAGCCCCTCCCGGATGACCGAGCTTCTCACCCTATCTCTAAGGTAGAGCCCAGCCACTCCGCAGAGAAAACTCATTTCGGTCACTTGAACCTACGATCTCGTTCTTTTGGTCACTACCCAAAGCTTGTGACCATAGGTGAGGGATGGAACGTAGATCGATCGGTAAAACGAGAGCTTTGCCTTCTGGCTCAGCTCTCTCTTCACCACGACAGATTGGTACAATATCACAGCAGACGCAGCACCAATCTGCCTCTCGATCTGCTCCATCTTTCCCTCACTTGTGAACAAGACCCCGAGATACTTAAACTCCTCCACATGAGGCAGGACCTCGTCCCTGGCCTGGAGAAGGCATTCTACCATTTTCCGACTCATAACCATGGTCTCAGATTCGGAGGAGCTGATTCTCAACCCAGCTGCTTCACGCTCGGCTGCAAATCGCTTCATTGAGAGCCGAAGATCACGTTCTGATGAAGCCAACGGGACCACGTCATCTGCTAAACCAGAGATTCAGTCCTTAGACCAAACCATTTCACCTAAAGTGGGAACATTTCACCTGCCGCGTTCTGCTTCTGCTGCCGGCCCATAGGCCTGTGACCCACAGACATGCTTCGAGCTGCTCTCACAGCTCCTCAGCATGCTGATAGCAAGCTTCTGATCAATTCCATTCAAGTGTATTTATATAGCGTCAAATCACGGCAAGAGTGGTCTCAAGGCACTTCACATAGTAAACATTCCAACACAATCAAGGTGTCTAAGTCTGAGATAACGCTCAGAGGTTCTGATGGAAATCTTTTCTACCTCTGTGATGTTCTGTGTGCTACGTTTAAAATGTCTGCACAGCTGTGTGCGTCGGGGTAATTCCGGTCTGTCAGAATGACCAATAGCCCTGAGATGTTTCCATCAAAATAAACGGTCAAGTACAGAAAATATTCAGGCAACGCGATTCCCGGCTACATTTTATTTTTTGCCTGCTTGTGAAGATCGCATGGCATCCCGTCACACAACAGGACTGGACCTTTTTCTGCAGGTTTATAAGCTCTAAACGCGCAAAGCGACCAACGCTTCCTTTGTTTACACGCGTCACGGTGGGTGGAAGTTTCCTGGCCCACGTGAAAGAATCACACACGGAAAACAGGTAAGATCTTACAAAAAGTTTATTTTAAAGGAAAGTAAAAGAGAAACTGAGGACGCTGTTCCATAAACGAGACAGGATGAAAATCCAAATCTAAAACAAAAGAATAGGGTGAGAACCAGGGATCTGAGAACCGGTGTGTGTGTGTGTGTGTGGGGGGGGTTAAATGGAAAATGGAGTGATCTTGCGATGCGGGGACTGAGAATGGGCTGGAGGGGGAGGCTGGTCAGGTCTGGTCTGAGATGGGTCAGGCTGAGGCGGGTGGTTTGTAGTTGAGGAAGATCCAGGGCAGATGGACGGTGGAGAGCGGGCGGCCGGGGGAGGTGAGCGACACAGAGACAGACACACTTTAGGCAGGCCGGGACTGAGACTGGGATCCAGGACAAGAGTACTCTGTGAACAGGGAAGGCTGTATCAGAACCAGTCAAAAATCACAAGAGTTACAGAAAATCTGACTGAGGCAGGACGAGGCTGGAGGCTACCCAACGTGAGCGCTTCAACCGGCGCTGAAACTCCGCTTCTTACTGGCCTTGTTGACGGGAAAATCAGCCACAGCTGAGACTCTCCGACACGCCCACCTGCAACAAGCCCAGAGGAGCAAAACATGATGAGTCCATGTAGATCAATACAGAACCGTGACAACACACCTAGCCATCCCAGCATGCAATGCGCTGCAGCACCTGACACGTCACCTGACAAGGGCTGATGGGTCATGCATGGTGCTCCCCATCAGCCTCCAGTAGATTTCTGATGGTGACGTTTGCATCATCTCTGATTCATTTCTGGTGTTCTCACTGATCCATCTTCACTTGTTTGCTGCTTTGGATTAAAATAATATTGGCTAAGTGACCAAATCCAGTGACATTGTGTCACAGGAGGAGGTTAAACCCATAATGTTGACTCATCTGATGCCAGATCAGCCTGTTGGAGCTGAGCTCAGAGCTTTTTTAAAACAGTTTCCGGCAGGGGCGTGTCCAGGGAGTGGCCTGGGGTAGCACATGCCACCCTTGGAATCTGATTGGCCACCCCAGGTGCCACCACACTAATTTACCTTTAAATAGGCTTTTCATTGTCCACAAAAGGCTTGGGGGTAAAACAAAAAAAAAGCATAACCAGTGGTGCCACCCATGCACAAAGTTGTGCCTCACCTGGGCCACCCCATTTTACAAGATCTGGACACGCCACTGGTTTCCGGACACAGCAGAAACTGGATGACGTGAAGCGATGATGACATCTTCTGATTACGATACCCGTCCTTTTACTCTGATGAAAACAACCGTCCTCCACTTTAGAAAATAGTGTTTGTGTTACACGTGAAGCGATGATTTTTATGACAGTGTGGTTGCACTAGCAGCAACCCTTCCTTAAAAGTTTAATTCTTTGTAAATTCAACGTGTGTTGCTCTTCTAGCCAGTGGTGTGAGAAGGTCTGGACAAACAACCTGCTAAAAGGGTTAAAGGACAATAAGCCCCTGAGACAATTTTTTCTCAGCACTTTTTGCCAAACCCTCAAACCTGTTTTGCTGGCTGTCCAAACAAATCCAGCGTAGGTGTGTTTAAGTGTGTGTTAACACTCGTGTGTAGGGGTCGTCCCTACACCAAACTCTCAGTGTGAACCCTAAAGACCTCCCACCGGTTATCAAGCACCACCAAGATAAACCGACCTCTGGCAAAGTCTGACCCAAAAGAGGATCGTGAGACCAGCTGCAGTCCAGAATCCAGCTATGTTTTCCATCACACCTCTAACTATTTACAAGGATTCTCTGTGGAATGCCAGCCCAAACATTCGTACCAGTTCCCAGAGACGAGGAGAATGTGCTGTCCAATAGCAAGACGCGTTTGAAACGAGACAACAGTCTTGGATTGGCTATTTATGTAAATGCTCACACACACCCCCTTCCAAATTCTGCTCTCCTGAGTCAAATACCCATCCCCCCTCGGGTTCTCCTTCCCTCTCTGCGTCCCATGGGAGGAGGGGTGTTGGACAGAGATCCCAAACCATCTGAATCCTTTTTAACTAAGTGTTCAGGAGCGAGTACGAGCAATTGTTCCACCAAGATGCGTATCTTTTCAAACGGGGGACACTGTCACCTTTCAGCACGTCCTCTCTCTGCTCGTGGAAATCTCCTCGTGTGCACCAGGAAGCAGAAAACAGGTGCTTACATACGATAATGTCCTTACCGTGGGAGTACAAAGTTAGGGCAGTGGTCTGCAACAGTAGCTCATGGGTTAGAAGTCCCCATGCAGGATTCACTCCAGTTAATGTGGGCAGTGGACTAAATCTGAATCCAAGCAAAAGAACAGCAAAAGTAGCACGTCAACCATTTATAACGTATTTAAAGGTCAACCTCACTGACAAAACATTATTTTTTATGAGTTTTTCATTCAGGCTGAACATGAAAATAGTCTCCTACACCTATCTGCATCAGCTTCTGATAGAAAGCAGACGATGAAATTGTAGGATTAGAAAAGCCTGACAGATCTATGTCACACTGTCACTTAACATTCAAGGACTCACCCATCTGGACTCACGACGGGGAAGGCTGCTGTTGGTTTAGCGTCCGGGAAACAGCAGAGAATGTCTCTGCTAGTAGAAGCTAACCGTTAGCAGTAGCAACTCCACCACACAGCAGAACTCCTCCAGGCGTGTGTTATGTGTGGAGATAAAACATCAACGTTGCAGAGCAAACAGAGTCAGTGGCAGAGCTGCTTTGCAGTTAGCCAATCAGAGGAGAGATGTTTAAATATCAGGAAATAAGACTCCGAATCCTGTCGTGTTCAGCTCAACTCTGATCTTATTCACTTCTAGTTCCTGGAACTGTCAGGATCTGGGGTGAGTCAGCACCATTCTGGTCATCATGCCTCAGGCTCTGCAGGTGGGCGGATCCGGAGAGCGGCCAGCTGCAGGCTATCTCCAATCAACCGGTCCAGGGTTTATAAGGAGCTGAGAGATCACTTCACTTCGCCGGATGATTACTCACTTTGGGTAGCCCTGGCCACTTTAGAGATATCTGTAGCTTTAGTCTTTGTCTTGTGCTCGCTATCAGTCGTTGTTGTTTGAATGTACTCCGCCTTGTCCTCACCAGGAACTCTCACCGCTGACCAATTCTGCAATAATCTGGATTTCACCTTCGAGCCTGATCTCCCTCCACACCTGGACCAACGCACTCTCCCACTGCTCACCTCCCCTGGATTTCGGATTACCTCCGACGCTGCTCACCCCAGTCCTGTCTACCCTCCCAAGCTCTTGGATTTCAGCTCCACAGTAAGAACCACAGAAACTGAGTCCTCCCTGTCTTGTTCCACTCTGTCCAAACCCTGACCAGTGTTTGTCTCAGCAGACCCAGGCCCGGAGCCGTGCTCAGCATCACCGCCACGTCTGGCGGTGCACCTTTAGTTTCCTTCAAAATAAAACATTTATTTTCTTCTTACCTACGTCTTCTAGTGTGATTCTCCATGTCTTGGGCCAGGAAACTCCCCACAGTCATGATAGAAACAGGCGCATCTTCTTCTTCTTCTTCTTCTTCTTCTTCTTCTTCTCACTGAAGACTGCAAATGTCTTAAAACTATGTGTAGAGTTGATCTTTAAGACACTTAAGGGCTAGTCTTATCTGTGGGTGGGTTTAGAGTGATGTGGTCTTCATCTAATGAATAGGGACTTTAAGAATATTTAACCTTTTGTTAACACCATCCTTTTTATGTCTAATGTAAAAGTGATGGGGGTGTAAACGTTGCTTTAGGACATTGGAGCTGCTTTAAATTGCTCCTGGCTTTGCTCAGACTAGCTGTTAGCCCATCAGTCCTGACGACCTTATGGGTCTCGGAACAGGGGCTTTCTTTGGGATCCTTTACAACAGATAAGATAGTTATTATTCATCAAAAACTTTCAAAATGGCTGATTTTTTTTTTTTTTTGTTTTAAGACAGATTTGACTATTTGCACTTTGTACTTTGGTTCCTAAACAAAACAAACCAAACAGCGTTGATTAAATCAGATCATTTCATTAGTTTTTCTTCAGTTTGACAGAATAATTTTCTCTCTGGCTCTTGACTTTCCTAGGGTTTGATTATGTGTCATTAAGCCTCTTTGATGCCAGTATAAACACAGTCCTAATGATGAAAAATACAGCTGTGGACATCTGTATGGAATAACCTACAATTAAGTAAGATTAATACCGGAGTGCTGTGATGATGCCCCTCCCCACGGTGGGTCCCTCAGGGCAATAGGTCTGTGAGAAAAACACTGTTTGTTTGTTTTTACCTTTCATAGGCATGCTGATTATAAGAAATGTCAGAGAGGGATGTAATCTGAGAAGATTTTCCCTCCAGCGCTACTTTTATCATCAGATCTCTGACAATAAAACCAGAAGTTTGCTTGCATTCATTTATTTTGACTCCGTATTTCATTCTAATCTCAGATACAGAATCTGCAGCGTTACGCTTCGGAGAAACCAAATATCTGGTTTTGTTGTGTTGCTGTCCCTCCTCCATCGCGCCTCACCTGTGGATTGTGCAGCAACAATTGCTCTGGACAACCACGCTGAGCTCTGTGGTGTTTAATGGAGCTCATCGCCTTCTGTTCTTTCACTCACCATTTCTGCTGAAACAGGACACTGCAGCCAGCGGATCGTCCAACAGCACCTTTCTTAGGAAATGACTGGAGCATGGAGCCCAAACTTTGACATGTCCTCTGAAGGCTAAAGACAGAGTGGAAGACAAATCCTCTGAGTAGCTGTGTGGAGATGGCTGCGGTGGTTTCTGCTTCATTTTTTTAGATGTTTTGTTGACTTGATTTTATTCTTCTTCCCATCCGTAAACATATAATAAAAAGACCTCCTTCGCAAAACAAATGCACTTCATTTCTTTACGTTTTCAAAAGTGGCATCTTGGTATTATTTACTTCATGCGGTGTCAGTCGAAATAAAGCCTGGACTTCAAGTCAGGACTGCAGGCAGGTCTGTCCAGTCCCTGAACCTTCCTCTTCTTCTTCAGCTATGTGTGTAATTCATGCAGAAGGTGCTTGAAATCTCTGTTGCATCAAAAACTCTGATGCTAAGTAAACCCACATCATCACAGACTTAGTTTTTGTCTTTGGTCTTGAAGGCAAACTGCCCAAAAAAAAAAAAAGACCATGTTCCATGTTTGCACAATGGGACGGCTTATCCAGAGGAGCCGGTAGCACGTCTGGACGCAGTTAACTCGAGGCTTTAAAGGGACAGTTCAGTGAAATGTGGGAAGGTTTCAAACAAGTAATATCTCACCTTTCCTGTTTTAGATTTTTTTTTATCTTTCATTTCATTCACAATGTATAAAATAAACACAAACAAATACAGGATGCATTAACATATTGAAAAAAAAACATTTGAATGAAAAGGAGCAGATAGAAGAAAAAATCTTATGATTTCTGCCCCTTTTTACGAAATAAAATTATCCGCCAAACAAACACAGTGTAACCTCAGTCACTTTCTAATATTTTCACATCTAATCTTTGACATAATTCTCCTTTTCATAATCACTAAATACATTAGATTTTATACATTTTTTAAATATTGCAAGTGTAGTTGATTCTTTAAATTCCTTGTTAATGGCATTCCACAATCTCACACCATTTACAGAAATGTTGCTCTTTAACCATAGTGGACTAGTGAGCAAATGACTAGTCACAACATTTCTACAAACAATAGACAATTTTACTGCCTTCATTAAAGAAAAATAACTTTTTTTATGTATTCCAGCATCCAATTGTTTTATTTCATGTGAAAGTTTAAAAAAATGTGACATCTAAACACTGAATTTTAGAAAAAATACTCAAAACTCTGCCTACTTACTATTCACTTGAATAAGGTGAATAGGCGTGGCAGATCAGCTGTATGATGTGAATTAGAAAACAGTTCAGTATAGCACAATTATTGAACTAATGAACTGCTTCAAAATGTTGTGAGAGACGTCCAAAAAAGCCTAACCCTAACCCAGACACTCATAGAAACGTCCATCCCAATAAGAGTTAGCTAAACCAGCAGATAGTCCCCGAGCACGGCCGTGTCTGCAGCTCACCGCGACTCCAGCGGATGGCTCAAATGCGGGGGACAGTTTTCACCACGCCACACACCGGTGTGTGTGAGGCTAATGCTAGCTCGTTGCATCTCTGTGTCCCTGTTGCAGCTCAGGTTAATCGTGCTCTGAAATACTGATTTAAAGTCAAAGACAGGCTTTAAGTACCTTTCAGTGGTAATTGTGTCACTGCTCTGCTGGACGGCAACCTCTTCCCCTCTTCTCACTGTAACCTGTCCTCTCCGCGAGGCTACTGCAGCCTCTCCTCCCTGTGTGTGTGTGAGTACTTGTTTAACTATCCTCCTTGGGACCAAAACTGGTAAATTCACTAATCTTCTGAAGACCCATGGGCCTTATAAGGACCAGAACCCGCTCCTAATATGGTGGACCTGTTTCAGGCGTAGAGGTGAGGTTTAGAGGTAGTTGAGTTTTGTTACAGTTAGGGTTAGAATACACCGATTGTGGTTAGGGTTAGGCATAAACGCAGTTACTAAAATGATTATCGTCATCATCATCTTTGTTTCCACAGCACGTTCCATCATCCAAGAGGTGAACCAAAGTGCTGTACGTACAAAAAATGTAAAAACACTGACCCAAGTAACGGCCAACAGTGAAATAAACATGAAAACAAACAAAAAAAGGAAACAAAAGCAAAGAATGTCGGTAAAGAACAAGATAAAATAAGTGAAATACAACTGGATAAAAATTTGCTAAATTGTCTAAAAGTACAGCTAACTCGTGTGCTGAGGGAACGCCGTTGTATAAAAGTGTTTTCATCCAACTCTTCTCTCTGTCTGATCGTGAGTGGAAGCTCATTCCACAGCTCGGGGGCCAAAAGTGAGAAAGCCCTGCCTCCTCCGGTGGAGTGTTTTACTTGTGAAACGACTAGTAAGTCCTGCTGTGCTGACCTAAGTGTGCGTGATGGGTTGTAGCGGGTGAGTAAATCAGACAGATAGCTGGGAGCACTGCTCTGTAGAGACTTAAAAACAAAAACAAATATCTTGAACCTGACTCATAAAGATACTGGAAGCCAGTGCAGATGAGCCGAAACGGGCGTGATGTGTTCCTGCTTTCTGGTGCCGGTCAGGAATCCGGCAGCAGCATTTTGAGCAAGATGGAGTCGAGCAAGTGCAGCCTAGCGAACTTCAGAATGAAGGGAGTTGCAATAATCGAGCAGAGAAGTAATAAAAGCATGGACTGCAGTCTGCAGGTGGGCTTTTACACTAGCGGCTTGATCCTAGATGGGCAACAAAGATGGAAAAAGCAGGAGTGCACCACTCCGTTGATGTGAGTCTCTAGCTTCAGTGATGCATCCCAGATCAGTGACTAGCTCCTTCTTAAAGGGGGTCAGTGAAGAGACGTCAACCTCCTGTTTAGCGGCACAGCTAGCAAACGGACTAAAAACAATTCCCTCTGTTTTACCCTCATTAAAACTTGAGAAGGTAGAGGCCATCCATGCTCTTACTTCACAGTCAATCCAGGAGCAGCTCGACTGAGCCTGAGGAACCCTGTCTCAAGGGAAGATAGATTTGGCAATCATCAGCGTGCAGATGGAAATCGATCTTGTGCTTCTGAAAAATTGAACCAAGGGGCATCACATAGTGAGAGAACAACAGAGCCCCAGAACAGGCCGCTGAGGTACGCCCCAGCAGAGGCTAGCACAGTTTGAAGAACTGTTGCTGCCGAGCTTCACACTGAAGCGAGAGATAGGACCTGACCCACTTCAGGGCACAGTCAGTGATCCCCGCTAAAAAATGAATGAAAGTCATTACAAAGTCCTGATATGGATAGAAAAATGAACTTGTGTGTGAGGAACAATCAGCTTTAGCCTCAGTTTTACTGTTTTATCTCCAACAGGAAAGTTAGCGACTGAATTTAAATGTTTTTTTTTTATGTTGACTGAATAGTCAGAAGGTCTGTAATGTGTCTGCTCTGCCGCAGACTGAGCTACATGCTTCTGTGAGATAAGTCTGGCCCGAGCCTTTCATCCTCTGGACATTTGGACGGAGACACAAACGGGTCAAGGTTAACGACAGGCTGTCATTGCACCTTTAACGTACTATGTGCTGGGTAAAGAACATTCACATGGATGGAAAACAGTTTTCACACACACATTCTGTCAGATGTTGGTATTTTGTTTTCATTTAAATATTGAAGAAAAGTAATGAACGTATCATGGAATGAAGTTTTGTAACGATCAGCGTGTCACCTCTCCTGACCAACAAGTCCTTCGAAGGTGTGACTGTAAGGAAATTCTTGTTAAAACACAAGAATGTGCCTTAATTTGTCAAAGAGATTTGAGCTGACAACTTTAGTAAAGTCCACTATAACAACCTTTCAGGGCCCCTGACCTCGGGAGGGAGTGACCCCTGACCTTATTTGGGCCTCTTTTATGAGAACGTTTTTTCACTCTGGCCAGATGGCTAAACTATCAAAGGCTTTTTTATGAGCAAAATCTGCAGGCAAGAGCGGAGCAGTATATTTATGTCATTGTGTGCACATCCCAGACCTTCCAGCTCCTGGATGGAAGACAAGAGGACACATGCAGGGACGCCAGGCATGTGTGTCTTTTCATAAGTAATCCATTCAGTTTTAGTCATGGAGCGGTTTGGATTGCCCCGTTATCAGCAGCTATTTAATGATTCAGTCCTCCATCCCAAACCAGCGCAGACGGCATCGGCAAAGAAGAAAAGAAAAATAGATTTTATGTCAGCAGCTCCAAAGCAGCCCGGAAGTGAAAAGTTGTGGACCGTTTTTCAGATCCTAAATCGTTTTATTTCACCGTAAAACTTGTGGATGGGCAGATGAAGCTGGAGATGACAGAGGAGTACAAATCATCCAAAAGCTTGGTGTTTTTGAAGGAGAAGAGTTGTGTGTCCCTGGGACTCTATAACTCGCCGCGCTCGCATCAGTCATGTGGCGCGTTTATGAGTGACGGGGCTGATGTGTTGGCTTGAGTTTCTGGGGAAGCGTTTAGGATCCCACAACAAAGCCTCAGCAGAAGTTTGCCTCACCAGCAAACGTTTGGGTTAAAACGTGTTTGATACACTCAGAATGTGTCAGTCACGGAAGGAAAGGAAGACCCGTGAGTGAAAAATCCTACAAACTAAGGAGAGTTTTATTTCACAAAACACAGATGTGTGTTTTGTCTCAGCCACACAGCTGCTGCAAGCATTACCTGTTTGTTGTTTCCATCTCAGCTGCTCCCTTTGAGCCCACTCGTCGTCCCAGGCCGGCTCCATGTGAGCAGCATGGAGATGCACTTAATTTTTTTTAAAGGATTGTAGCATCAAATGAATTCTGCACATGCATCTTTAGAGAGCATGTCAGCCCCAAACAAACTTTTTTTTGCTGATGAACTAAATAAATGAGTGTCTAATCGTGCTGCAGACACGTGTCGTCAATAGTTTTGCACGTTTGTGCATTTTAGTTAAAATTTAAATATTCTGTCTAAAACTGGCAGTGTTGTGCCGTTGTCAGGTAAAAACTCTGCACTGTATTTGAATTTAAATCTGCCATCGCTACTGGCTAAGAGGTAAGCTATGATGTAAACTGGTACATTATGATGTCACAATGTTGTGAGTGTGTGTATTTGTTAGTGGCTCCGCCCTCTTGGTCTGCTAGGCAACAGCATTTGTTGCATTTTTCAAACAGGAAGTGGGAGTTGAGTAAGAATCTGGTAGGGGGTGACTTGCTCTTTAAATTCAATGACTTCCTTTTTATTCATAACTAAAACCAGAAATGCACGAGTAGCTTCTGCAGCGGTGTCTAATCTGTCTGGACAAAGCAACCCAAGCTGTCACCGGCCAGCCGGACGGTTTTAATGGGACCATTTCTTCTCCTGATTGTGCTCAGAGGTCGAGAGAGAAGTAACTAAAGTAACTGGAAGCAGTTAAAGTAATAAGAGCTTAGCGTGTGTTTGGGGTTATGAGGGGGGAAGAACGACCTCCTTGCAGAGAGCAGCCAGACCAGGGCCCACGTGGAAAATCCTGCAGGATACGTGATGAGAAAATGCTGTCATCCTGGGTGGATGATTAAAAGGACGTGTAGTGATTATTCTTTGTGACTTTGCCTCTTTTTGTCATGTGAGCTTCAATACTAGTCAACAAATTCCCAGAATTCCTAAAGGTTGTTTTCAGCATGTGCCTCATTGGTCACATCTGTGTTGTGATGGACTTTTAATTGCTTACATATTAAAATGTAGCTCAGTATCTGTAGATTTAGTTATTTTGTTTTTTCTAAGTTATACCCGACTCCAAAAGTGAATCACCCGTGAATAAATATCTAATGAAGGCTTTTTAGGGGTTTAGTTTAGTTTAGTTTATTTCAAACAAAGAAAACATACATAATTTTTTAAAAAGTACCACAAACAGAAAAAATACATATCATCCCTTCTGTGTTTGAAAAGGAGTAGGCTGAAGTGGAAACTTATATGTCCCTACCCCTTTATACAAGTAATTTTTACTTGTTTACTTAAATCTAACACAAAACCTACATTAAAACAAACAAAATGGTACAAGTCACCAAAAAACCACCAAATTATATGGAAAAAAACAAAAAAAGAAAAAAAACATCTTTTTACAATTGATACAATTTACTTTTCCTTGGAATAAAGGACACCCACATAAATCATCTATTTTCTACTATATACTTGTTCAGAATATGTTTTTTATAATTCATTTTAAACACATTTATATTTGTACTTACTTTGATTTCTTCTTCTAAATTGTTCCATAATTTAACCCCTATTATTGTGATACACATCTGTTTTAATGTTGTTCTAAACTTATGTTTCAATAAAAACCTTCAAGTGGTTGGGGAGATCATTGCCACTGGAAGCCGAGTTGGGCTCATAAGTTGGTGCTAAAGCTGTAAGTAAAGATTTTTATTGTTTGGTGTTAACGTTGTGCTATGGGGATAATCCTTGGCATCTGCGAGCCTAAATCTTAGCTCTGTATCTTTAAAACTCACTCATGTATGGTCCAGTATGGTGTTTGCTAAGATGGCGGCTTCTGCAGATTGGGTCGATTTTAAAAGTTAATCAGTTGTAGATGAACATCCGATGTAATTCAGTTTAGTTCATTTATAAAGCGCCAAATCACAACAAGAGTCGTGTCAAAGCACTTCACACAGGTTTCCTATATAAGGAACCCAGCAGGTTGCATCGAGTCACTGACTAGTGTCAGAGTCTTTACAGCAATCCTCATACTAAGCAAGCATGTGGCGACAGTGGAGAGGAAAACTCCCTTTTAACAGGAAGAAACCTCCAGAGGAGCCTGGCTCAGTATAAGCAGCCATCCTCCACGACTCACTGGGGATGGAGAAGACAGAGCACACACACACCTACACGTGCGCGCACGCACACACCAACGATGTATTAGTGAGAGTTTTAATGAAACCTGTCCAGTGGTTCATGAACAGCTGAACACACAGACAAAGATGTTGTCACCCTCAGAATCAGAGGGGTTTTATTGCCACATGTGCAAGAAAAACTAAATGATAAGAAAAATTAAAATTAAGGAATAAAAGCAATGAAATGATAGTAAGATTGGGAGGCAATAATTAGAGCGCTTGCTGATAAATGATAAAACACTGTTTCTCAATAAAATAAAATGTCATATTTTGTTCATCCATGAGTTCCAGTTTGAGTCTCGCTGCAGGAAAACCACTCATCACATGTTCAGCCCCATGCACACACACCCACCTGCATTCAGAAACTGGTCGACACACACACACGCGTGCTCCACATAGCCTCCACCCACTTCCATTCACAAAGTGGAGCGTGGTGAAGGAAGGTGGAGCTGAGAGTCACCCAAACCAGTGAGTCGCTGCAGGAATCCAGCAGGCAGCTGCTGGGAAACCCCAACCCTTCAGCTTTCTGGTCGTACCAGCGTGAGCTATAATCAGAGGTCTGACAAGAGGTTTGTGAGATGTTCCACCTACTCTGGTTTTATTCTTAAACCTGTTGGAGTTTGGAGCATAAAGCCCCCCGAGAGCTGGCCAGCCCACCCTGCAGATGGCCGGGGGGTCAGAGGTTGTCAGCACGCTTAAATGAGCCAAGAGTTGAGGCTTCAGCCCCGCGGGGGAGGACTCAACATGAATGGGGTATTTCCACCAGCTCTAAAGTCTCCCACTGGTCATTTGTAAAATGATTTGTGGCAAATTTGTTTAATCAATACGAGAGCGGGGGTTTGATGACCCAGATTCTGAAGTCTCTCTTTCCCCTTCCCGAGTGTTTTACTGTGAACTCATCAGCAGCCACACCGACCCAGGGCAGATTTCTGTCTTTTATCCATCTCACGGAGTCCAGTGGTAGATCAAAGCAGCTGAGAGGAGGGACTATTGATCCGAGCGGGTCTTTGTGAAAATTCCCTTCATAGGAAACAGTTTGTTGCATGTCTGTTGGAGGGGAGCAGCAGTCCTGTGCTGGTCTTGCTTAACTATTTTATCTGAATCCAGGGGGAGCAGATAAGAATGTTTGCTGCATGGACTGTAGAGCCCGTTCAGGTATTTTTCTGCAAAATAAATTGGCTCAAGAATAGAGCTGACTTTGGGAGAGCTCGGTGGACCTTGTCCATTTGGAAAGGATGGGGGAGGATTCTAATTCTATAAAAAACTCCATTTAAAAAAATGATAATAAAATATGAGTTTATATTTTGTACATTAGTGGCTTATGTCCCATGTTTCTGTGGCTGATGTTCCAGGAAACAAAAACAAAAACACCACAGGGTTTCTTCCCTTTGGCCAGTCTGTGATTTATGACACCCACCCCCCACCCCCCACCCAAAAATAGAATAAATAAAATATAATTAAACACACACACACACACACACACACACACACACACACACACGGTTGCTCTGATGAAGGTAGCAGCGGATGCTGAAACTTGTCAGCAAAGATAAAGACGAGCTTTATTTGAAGAACCACAAACAATTAAACCATTCGACTGAAGTGGTCCTTTTACTTCATTACTTTAGAGTATTTTTTCATTATAAGTATTATGAAATATTATCTTCATTATTTTTAATAAAAGTATTATAATGAGTCTATAGAGCGGTACATTGAGATTTCTGTCACGGTACTTCAGTAAGTAACTGTGTGCAGAACGCTTCTTGATTCCTTGTGATGCTAATAATAGCAGCCCTGGTGTGGGAGCACAATAACAAACACTGAGTGAAACCTGCTGGTTTTCCATCTTACAGACACCACTCTGGGTCTTGCGTCATTTCCAGCTCCAAGTTTCGACAACAGAGCCAGATGGAATACCACACAAGGCCGTTACATGCAGCTAAACAAGCAGCAATAGCAGACTTTAGTTAAGTTTGGAGGATGATTGTTTTAACATGTTATTATCTTATTAGATGATGAGCATTATGAAAGCTCAAATTATCTCGTGAACCACGGACAGGTTCAGATAGAAATCATGAAATGTTCACAAAGAGCTGATTAACTCAACACAAAATGAGCGTGACTCGGTCAGTTTCACAAACAGGGAGCTGAAATGTTGCATTAATGCACTATTACTGCAGGACTTGTTGCGTGAGGTTGCTCACACTCTACACACAATCCAGCTGTTGATGCTGCGATTCAATTATGTTATGCTTTAGACATGACCTCCATCAGACTCGCTGGAGTCTACAGAGCAGATGTCCCACATGGCGTGGTGCGTTCACAAAACTAAACATGGATGCACCACTGTGTGGTCCACCAGCTTTTGCCATCAGTGAAATGTGACTGAAGATGAAGATCTTTAGACGTTTTTCTGATTTACGCCCAGATATGAAAGTCAGATTATTTTTAAGATGTGACATAAAAACAAAAACTCTTAGTTTAAAGTTAGTGAGTTATATATGTTCCTTCAAGGCCTTTTCTACTGAAGCTGCTAGCTCACCAGAGTTTGGACAGATGTCACATTCCTACTTTTCTTCTGGTTCCCTCAGCGTGTCGGCTCTGAAAGGGAAAAGCGGGATGGAAAATAATCAGCAGAACGTCCCATAAGTCTGAATGTAGGAGCAGCAGATGTTGGTGTAGAGAGGGCCACCCCATACAGCCCTGCTGACTATTGTTCAGCAGAGAAGCCATTTCTGTGGTTGCTATAACAACCATAATACACTCTCACCCATGTACGTGCTCTCAATTGAAAGAGCTCTTATTCTTTACACAAAGAAGCAACAGCGCAACACATCCTCCTAAGGATTAGTTTTTAAACTGCGGCCGCGTTGGCTCACAACCTCAACTATGAGATGTGTTTGATATGGAAAGAACTCGTCGGATATTCCCTGAAGATGAAGAAACGGTGGACGTCGTGAGCGTGAGTGAACATCTGTGACTACAGTGGGCTTGAGAGACTCAAAGGTTTCTTTGAGCAGACAGAGACGGCGCTCAGTGTGTCCGAACTCCAGGGCTGCCGTCGTCAACGCCCCACCGTAAACCGGCAGCCTGAAACCCCACCAGGTGTCTTTTTGTCCGAGCAACAACCGGACAACACCATTCACTGTCAAGTGCTGCGTGTTTCCTTTGTGTCCAGGAAAACCGAGTCCCCTTCAACACCGACGGGCAGCATCACGGCGTTCAGCCGATGCTGAATCAACTATTTAAAAGTTGCGTTCGATTTCTTTCAGTGTTTGAGTCTGATTGGTGAATTCTTCTTTTTACGTCTTAAAGAGCAAGTCACCCCCAAATCAGCTTTTTTTCCTGATAAACTATATAAATGCGTGTCTAATCGTGCTGCAGACACATGTAGTCAATAGTTTAGCACTTTAGTGCATTTCAGTTGAAATTTAAATTTTCTGCCTAAAACTGTCAGTGTTGTGCCGTTGTCAGGTAAAAACTCTGCACTGCAGTTGAATTTAAATCTGCCACCGCTATTGGCTAAGAGGTATGCTATGATGTAAACTGGTACATTATGATGTCACAATGTCATTGTGAGCCTGTGTGTGTGTATTTGTTAGTGGCTCCGCCCTCTCGGTCTGCTATGCAACATCATTTGTTGCATTTTTTAAACATGAAGAGGGAGTGAAGTAAGTTTCTTGTAGGGGTGACTTGCTCTTTAAATCTTCACAGATAAGTCGGGATCTGTGTGTAAATAAACACACGTGGACTTGGATTCTTCAGCACCAAAACAGAAACGTGTGTGTGTGTGTGTGTGTGTGTGTGTGTCCTGCTATGATAATCAGTGTAGTTTCCATCTGGCGTTTTGCTGACAAACCTGATCCTTCAGATGATTTTAACACATGTTCTCGTGAGATGAATTTATTTCTTAAAAAAAGACAACAGACCCGATCAGGCTTCGTCTGTCCGATGGGAAAAGGCAGAGGAGGACTTCAGTGGCTTTGGCTGCATTCATAGGTGTACTAAACTAAACATTAGCTTAGCTTCTACCACTGGTTAACCTTTGGAGTCAGTCTGACCCAAGATGGCCACCATAGCCAGCTGACCTTACCATGCATAAAAGGGCTGAAGCTCGGTCTTTGTGACAGGTACTGAGATCCTTTTTGATGTGCTAGTCGCTGAGTCACTCACAACATATCTTCCACTAGCAGGTCACACAACATTAATGCAATACTGTGTGAAATTGTTATTTTTGAAATTTGACCAAAGCAACATTAATTCCATCATTTCCCAGCGTTAAATGGTATTGGTGGAGGACTCGGTTAGAAGAAGGTGGAAATAAAGTTTTTAGCATCAAAATCTGCCCGTTTTCTGACTTTTATTTTGTTACCTAAAGCACAAGCACAACAGATCCTGCAAAATCTTTGCTTTGACAAAAACATTTTGACAAAATCCTGCCTGTTAGCTAAATATCTTACAAATCAGAGCCAATGGTCTAGTAATCTGTGGGTTGCTGGTTTGATCCCAGTTCCTTTTCTCCCTTGGGCAAGACATTTCACCTAACTTGCTTGTGTCAGCGAGGCTGAAGGCACCTCTGTCGGACTTTGGCTATGATGTGGTTCACCATCAGCAGCAGTGTGTGAATGCAGGACTCTCTGGAAAGTGCCCAGAAAAGAGACATAAATCTCATCTATTATTATTTACTTTTAAAATTGTGTTTGACATGGTGCCTCGTAGGGTTTTATAACCCCCCAAGGCACTTTACAACCCAGTCATTCACTCATACACACATTTACGTGCTAATTGTGATGAGCTACACTGTAGCCACAGCTGCCCTGGGAGCAGTGACAGAAAGGCTGCCACCGCTTCCTCTGACCACCACCAGCAGGTGAGGCGGTTTAACTGTCTTGCCCAAGAACACAACACCTGCAAGAGACGGGGATCAAACCTGCAACCCTCCAGTTACACTGGCACTTAACTCCTGTGCCACTGTCACTGTTGAGATGGTTGGCTGTTCGTCTACAGCTGACTGACTTTGGAGTTAATTAGATTCAAGATGGCTGCCACGTTAGCTAAAACAAAACACTCTACTCGTAGTCATTTTTACAGATGTTGAGTCGTGGCTGATGGTCATTTACGACGCCTCCGTTGTAAACGGATTATGCGTAACGATGTTTACATTTGATCGAAACAGGCTCAAAGCTGTGACTTCTCAACATCAGGTGATCGCAGTTTCCTGGCAGAAAGCTGGGGGGGGGGGGGGGGGGGGGGGGGCATGATTGGACTTTTTCATGATTCAAAATGTGGTTTTCTGGAGACTCGACATTCCAGCACAGGGTTGTTTAATTGTGTCATTCTCTAAAGCTAATTAGGAGTGCCAAAGATCAGCACCTGGAAACAGCTGTGCAGCTTGGTTGTGCTTATGATATGTTTGTTATGATATGTTTGTTATTTGTTGTTATTTTTGTGCAAAGACAAATAAAGCTTTCTGCTTCTATTTCTAATTAGGAGTGGCAGGATCCCAAACTCCTGTAGCCCCTCAGCTCAACCCCTTCCACCTTGTAAATGTTTATTGCCCTGACCCAGATTGCATCTCAGATTTGAGGGATCCCCCCCCCCCCATGACTGCCATGCTTTCCCTATCTCTTTGTTTGTTGTGTCTCAAATTCTTCCATGTTTGACCTCTGCAGACCTGCAAACTCGTGACTGCTTCTGATCACTGAGGTGTGCTGTTGCGTTGAGTCTGAGCGTTTTCCAGTTGACGTTTGTAAAAATCATCTCTTTGGGACGTTCGTCGCAGGAATTTAACTCCTCTCTGTCGCGGGACCACTGCTCCCTGTGTTGAGCGCTGGGCTGGCTCACCACACTCCCTCTGAGCACGGCTGATTACAAGTGAGAGTGAGAAGTGGGCACAGTGGGGTTCTCCTTATACAGTGAGCCCTTGTCCCCCCCCCCACCCCCCACCCCCCACCCAACACCCTATTGTTTATTGATGGAGGCGGCTGTCATAGTCATGCAATAACAAAAGCCCAACTATTGGTGTGTTTACCTCTGAACAGGAACCACCGAGCAATTCTCCATTAAATTACTGCCATGTGTGGGCTCCTGATCTCTCCCCTCACCCGCCTGCCACTCCACTCCACCACACACACACACACACACACACTGAGTGGAGCAGGATATTAGACCGTTGCCATGGTCATAAACCTAGACATAAAAGAAAACAGAACACTTTCTTCGTGGTTCCACCATCTGCAGGAAGCAAAAAGCACTAAAAACAACTGGTGTGGAAAAAGTTGTACCACAAACTAGACTTTGCAGGATTCCAAACAAAGCAGAAGTTGTTTGTGGAATCCATATAGCTTCCTCTTGCACCAACCCCCCAACCCCGTAGACAAATAAGGAGCCATTTTGCCATCTTCCTGCTTCGCTGAGGTGTTAACAGCATTTCCAGTCAAACTCTCTAAATGCTAATGATTCTGTTAAAGGTTATTCAGGAACTCTGCCCGGCAGAATCAGTCCTGCTGCAGTAACCGTTAACCCCATTTCAAGTCTCTGATGTTTTTTTATTGTTTACTTGTTGATTCTAACACTTCTTCTGGTCTCTTTGTGAATGCAGGGACGTTCACAAACCAATAATTCTGGTATGTATCTAAAAAGATCTTCTGACTTTTTGACGTACATCTTCGTGTTTAGGAACATAAATGACTCTTTCTTTGAAATAATTATGTTCTCGTTATAAATGATTAATTGTTACTTATGCAGATGATGTTCTACTAATATTAAATGACTATGGGTCCTCAACCTACAGCTCTGGAGCCACATTCAGTCCCTCTGAAGTGGCTCCATGGCCAATGATGAACCATTCGTATTTTTCTGCCCATGACTTCATCAGATCTACACGGAGTTTCTGAGACAAAGGAACACCAGAGGGTTGGGCTGATCTGATACGTGAGAGGAGACATCAGAAAACCAAAACAGAACCGGCGATCCTGATCAAGCAGAAGCTTGTCAGCCATAAAAAGACTCGTGGTGAAGTCTGATAGGAGCTCCTCGGAGATGCTGAGACAAAAGTCCTTTCCTTTTTGGACCTTTGGTCTTCCTGGAAACACTTGATGAGTTCGAGTGGTACAGATGTGAAATGTGTGACAGAATGTAGAGAGCTGATGCACTCAACTGTTCCTTTGATTGTTAGGATTACAATAACACCGATGAATGGCTTAACCTAGATTTACTGAGCCCGCGCAAATTTGCGCTAAATCAGGCTCCAGGCCCCCTGGCTTGCTCAATTGCTCTCCTTCTTTTGTTTTGCTGATAAGCCACTAAACTGAAGGTGGGGGGGTTGTTCTGCCAGGGCTTGATGTTTTACAATTGCAAGCCAGGTAAAACCAGTTTGTCCACTTTTTTGCTGCCACCTATGCTTCACTGTAGGGATGGTATTGGCCTGGTGATGACCAGTGCCTTATTTTCTCCAAGCATAAAGCCTTGCATTCACTCCAAAGAGTTCAATTTTTGTCTCATCAGACCAGAGGATTTTGTTTCTCATGGTCTGAGAGCCCATAAAGAACCTTTTAGCAAACTCCAGGCAGGCTGTCACGTGCCTTTTACATAAGAGTGGCTTCCGCCTGGGCACTCTACCGTGCAGGCCTGATTGGTGGATGGCTACAGAGATGGATGTCCTTCTGGAAGGTTCTCCTCTCTCCACAGAGCAATGCTGGAGCTCCTGACCAAGGCCCTTCTCCCCCCCGTTCACTCAGCTTAGAACGCTGGACTCAGAAACTCACTTCACCCAAAACAATCTTCCCCCAAGTGGCAAAAACATCTATTCACCTAAAGAAACATCTATTCATTACATTGATTGGCAAACTGAAACTCAGAAACTAGCTTCCCCCAAAACAATCTTCTCCCAACTGGCAAATGCAAATGTGGCAATGTGTAATGGTACATTTCAGTTAATGGGCGTCAGCGCAACAAGAGATGAGCTCTGCAGGAGCTCAGGCTTGCAGGAGGAACACGTTTTCCAGCAAATCCAGTGTTAGATGTGTTTGTTTCAGCACGGGTTTATGATGAAAGGCCTTTTATATTTCCAAACTGAAAAAAACTGCATGGTGGCGCAGTGGTTAGCACTGTTGCCTCGCAGCACGAAGGTCGCAGGTTCAAAAAACTCGCCTTTCTGCGTGGAGTTGCGTGTTCTCCCCATGCATGCGTGGGTTTCCTCCGGGTACTCCGGTTTCCCCCACAGATCACAACATGCCCTATAGGGTATAAAAAATTTGTACGTCGCTTTGGATAAAAGCGTCTGCGAAATGCATAAACATAAAACATAAACATAAATATTTCTGATCCTCATGATTGATGTTGAATATTTCTGTGTGTTGTATGAGAAGTCTCTGGGTCCAAAGCTGCATCACACACGAGGATGGAAGTCTGCTCCAGTCCAGATAAAGATGTAGAAAATATCCTCAGATCGTTTGCCTGTTTAGATGTGGTTATTGTCACTCTGATGTGACGTTGTGCATCGCCCCCCGCGCCTTTCATCTTTTATTGAGTCCATAAATGACACGTGTTCAATTCCCTATTCCTCAGCAAGTGTCAGGGTGCTATTGTTTGTCCGCCGTGAGCTGTGAGGTCCTCATAAAGCTGACTCAAGTGACACATGTGAACCCCCCCCCCCCACACACACACACACATACAGAGATCCACCCCCACAAAACAAAAACTATACCCAGTTTTATAATCCTAGCAGACTTTTTAAAACTATGTGCAGCTATTTTTGAGCCTGTTTTAACGTTTTAAACCGATTTTTAAAAGGAACGATGTATGGTTGTTTGCTTTTTAGCATAAAGTTTATCTCTGTTATTTATTTATGCTACCTATGGCTGTGTTTATGTCTATCTATCTATCTATCTATCTATCTATCTATCTATCTATCTATCTATCTATCTATCTATCTATCTATCTATCTATCTATCTATCTATCTATCTATCATCATCATCATCATCATCATCTATCTATCTATCATCTATCTATCTATCTATCTATCTATCATCTATCTATCTATCTATCATCTATCTATCTATCTATCTATCTATCTATCTATCTATCTATCTATCTATCTATCTATCTATCTATCTATCTATCTATCTATCTATCTATCTATCTATCTATCTATCTATCTATCTTTCTTTCTATCTTTCTATCTTTTTATTTTTCTTTTTTTTTTCTTTCTATCTTCTA
>SSNQ01034138.1:285909-303925 GCA_006942095.1 Nothobranchius kuhntae | reverse complement strand
TTACTTACTTACCGGTTCCTGTGTGGTGATTCTGCATGTCGTGGGTCAAAAGACTGCCGCCCGCCACGACACTCTACTGCTGTGTTTGTGTTTCAATTTTTTTTGTGAATTCGATTAAAAATAAAGGCGCCCGGCTCGGCCCGTGTCCGAGGTAATTACACAGTCATTGGCCCGAAGCCCGGCCCGAGGGCCGTCGGCCCGGGCCAACCCGAGGGCCTAGGGCTTCAGTGCAGGGCTCTACTTCATCCCCCACACTGCCCTGGGGGTTTTCTCCTCATCATCACAGTCCTTGTAGCTTATGCAGGTTTGTTTTGAAGGTTTCTGCTGACCAATGTGATTTACTTCCTGTTTCCAGCCTGCTAACTGGACCGTCTCTCCCTGCTAGGTGCCCGTCACAGCCTGCCCCACGCCCAGCTGTTTCCCACTCTGTGTCTCACCGTCTCTGCTCTGTGGTGTGGCTCAGGTCTGATCTACATTCTGGTAGGACAGGGGGTGCTGCAGCCCACAGACCTGAAAGCCTCACTGGTTCCTGGTCTGGCAGCGTTTACTCTAGCCTTGTTCATCATAGGCAGTGTTGCACTCTTTGTGAAGAAACAGGTTCTGTTCCTCATAGCCGTCTGCATTTCTTTAGCTTCTGCCCATCAAATCGCTGACCTGTGTGCTGCAGGGTTTGGAAAGTCTGCCACTGCTGCTTGTCTGCCTGGTGTGTGTTTACTTTGGATTTGGACGTCTTCTGTCCACAATCACTCAGGGTAAAGTGAGACCCCCAGGAGTTGCCCTGAAGCTGAAAGCTGAAAACAGACCAGAACCAGAGGTGCAGTGATGTAGCAAGTGTAGGTTTGGTGATGAACTTGTTGTCTGCCTCTGTGTTGGCCTGTCCCCTGTCACGTGTTGTCCCTACACTCTCTGTTGGACATGTCCCCTGGCTGTGGACAGCTGGAGTCTTCCAGCTAATTCTGTGTGTCCTCTTTTATCGATCTTTGGACATACTGGCTGCTACTTTCTATGGTTTTACAGCCCTGCTGAGGTTTGCAGAGGGCTACAGTGCTTTGTTGTCCTGGTACTCCATCCAGCCTTTCTCTCCCGTTCCCTTTCCTGTTGTCTTTGCGGTGCATTACTCCACTCTGGCCCTGTTCAGTTGTCAAAAGAGCCTGCTGGTGGGCCTCTACAGTTATTCTTTGTACCCTATTGTATTTCTATTGCAGCACAGCCCAAAGGCTTCTTCCAAGGAGGTACTCAGGGAGTGCAGGGTGCTATATTTGTAGCTACGGCTGGAATGCTGTTCATCACTGCATTCATCATGGTTTCCAGTACCAAAATTCCTGCAGGGCAGGGTGTGTTTAAGGCTTTAGTAACCAGGATGGGGAAACTCACGCCCAGAGCTCTTGATAAAGAGCAACATAAACCTCACCTGGGCTACTCCAAATATGCAGATGCAGAGGTGTTGGGTCATGCCTGCAATGTTCTGGCTGCTTTTGCCATCACAGCCACAGTTGGTGGCAGAACTCCTCAGTCTGTGCTGGTTCTGCCCTGGGTGGTGGTGGCTGGTGAGTTTCTGCAGCTCCTGTGTGGCTCGGTAGCGTTCGCTCGGGGTAAAACCTTTGAGAGTACTGTCTTTATTCTGTATGGGGTCATGTGGACAGTTTGGGGGCTTACATGATACGGAGGTCTGTATGGTGAAACCAGAGGCTTCAATGTGGCTGTTGGGATCATCAGCTTCATGTTGTTTAACCTTCTGGTGACAGTTGCAGCACTGTTTCTAAATGTAGCCTGGTTGGAGTACGCATTCACTTTCCAGCTCATCCTCATGAGCCAACCGACACCGTCTATGTGCTGGTAGCAGCCTGCAACAGGCCTGATGCAGTCACCAAAGCTTACAAGTACGTTTCTATCTGCTTGACCGATGATGGTGTTCTGCATTCTTGGTTCCAGATAACTTCTTATGGTTCTTTGTTTGACTTCAGGGTTAAAAAAAAGGCCCAGGACTGACCCATGTCCATGTGGATCTCTTCTGTCGAGCAGCTGGAGCCTGTGAGACACCTGCTGAGCCCTTTGCTGCTGGACTTCATGGGGGCTGCATGGCCCTCATCTATCAGCATGGTCATACCCAGAGGTCGGTGACTTCTTGTGTCCATCTGAAGTCCTTTAGGTGTGTTAATGAGTTCCTCACACATGGTAGTTTTATGAACATGACTCCCTGGATGGATATTTTTGGTTTAGGAGATGCTGCCATACACATAGGGACTCCACAAAGCATCGCTATCAGAAACCCAGACTGTGCAGTGGCTACACATCTCATTAATCAGGTAAATCCATGAGTATTTATTACTGCACATCTTAGAATAAAAGAAGCTAAAACAGAACAACCATAAGTAAAAAATCATATTTGATCCTCTCAGGTGGGACCTATTGCTGTAACCTCAGCCAACCCCACTGGCGAGGCAGACACTACTCATCATAACCAGGTTTACGCCAAACTGGGAGACAAGGTAAGGGAATGATTTAGTGTTCATAGAAAAAGCAGGAAATAAAGATTTGTTGGAGTTTTTGTGAGGTACTTTGGCATATTTCTGTAGGTGGATGGAGTGTTGTGTGATGGACCGCCTCCAGAGAACATTGCATCAACTGTGGTCGACTGCACAAAGATTGATACTGGGAACATTGGTTTCTTCAGAGTGGGTCTGATTCCTAAATCCAAGGTATTCTAAATACAATCAGTTCTCTTCATTCAATGTAAAATTGTTATTTTTTATTGAGTGTGTTCATCCAAGTTTTACCTTTTTTGACTTGATTGCAAGGTTCTTCAGATATTCGAAGAGGTTCGTAATCGCCACAGAAGTGGACAGACAAATCCAGGGTTCATATGTGACGAGTTCCTTCCACAAATGGAAGAGGATCAACATCCTGGAGACAACAAGACAGAATCAGAGAGAGGATCGGAAACCCAACCTAATGGGAACAGTGAACAAAGTCCCGATGTATAAAGTTACTTTGACCAGCTTGTTTTGGAGCTGATTGAAGCCAGTGACAGTGTTCAACATAACAATTCTATCCAGCCCATATACTGCTGTAAAACAAACTGAAGGGACATTTAAATGTAGGCAAATACTAGATTCACTCAGTCTGAAGCACTTAATGTTTTGGTTAAAGTCATTGGTTTGCATTTGACACATTTTAATACTTTTTATGCACTTTTTCCTCTCCCTGGGCTGCCACCTTACCGTGGTGGAGGGGTTTGAGTGTCTCGGTGATCCTAGGAACTAAGTTGTCTGAGGCTTTCTGCCTCTGGTAGGGTCACCCATGAAAAACAGGTCCTAGGTGAGGGATCAGACAAAGAGCAGCCTGAAGACCTCTTTTGATGAATTATCTAAATGGAAACCGTGTTCTCTTGCCCGGACGTCGGTCACCGGGGCCCCCCTCTGGAGCCAGGCCTGGAGGTGGGGCACGTTGGCGAGCACCTGGTGGCCGGGCTTTCACCCATGGAGCCCGGCTGGGCAGAGCCCAAAAAGGAAACATGGGTCTCCCTTCCCATGGGCTCACCACTCATGGGGGTCGGGTGCAGTGTGTGACGGGTAGTAGTCGAGGCCGGGGACCTTGTCGGTCTGATCCTCGGCTGCAGAAGCTGGCTCTTGGCACATGGAATGTCCCCTCTCTGGTGGGGAAGGAGCCTGAGTTGGTGTGTGAGGTTGAGAGGTTCCGACTAGATATAGTCGAACTCACCTCAACGCATGGCTCTGGCTCTGGAACCAGTTTCCTTGAGAGGGGTTGGACTTTCTACCACTCTGGAGTTGCTCCCACCTAGAGGCGCCGAGCAGGGTTGGGCATACTAGTTGCCCCCCATCTTGGTGCCTGTACGTTGGGATTTTCCCCAGTGAATGAGAGGGTAGCCTCCCTCCACCTACGTGTGAGGGGACGGATTCTGACTGTGGTCAGTGCTTATGCACCAAACTTAAGTTCAGACTACCCACCCTTTTTGGAGACCTTGGAGGGGATGCTGGAAAGCGTTCCTTCCGGTGACTCCTCGTTCTGCTGGGGGACTTTAACACTCACGTGGGCAATGACAGTGAGACCTGGAGAGGTGTGGTTGGGAGAAACGGCTCCCCGATCTGACTTCAAGTGGTGTATTGTTGTTGGACTTCTGTGCCAGTCATGGACTGTCCATAATGAGCACCATGTTCAGACATAAAGGTGTCCATATGTGCTCTTGGCACCAGGATACCTTAGGCCGCAGCTTGATGATCGACTTTTGTTGTTTCAACTCACCTGCAGCCGCATGTCTTGGACACTCGGGTGAAGAGAGGGGCGGAGCTGTCAACTGACCACTACCTGGTAGTTAGTTGGCTCAGATGGTGGGGAAGGATGCCAGTCCGACCAGGCAGGCCCAAACGTATCATGAGGGTCTGCTGGGAACGTCTGGCAGAGTGTCCTGTCAGAAGGAGCTTCAATTCCCACCTCCGACAGAACTTCCAAAATGTTCTGAGGGAGGCGGGGGACATTGAGTCTGAATGTACCCTGTTCCGTGCCTCCATTGTTGAGGCGGCCGAAAGGAGCTGTGGTCGCAGGATCAGTGGTGCCTGTCGTGGTGGCAACACCCAAATCAGCTGGTGGACACCGGCGGTTAGGGATGCTGTCAAGCTGAAGAAAGAGTCCTATCAGTTCTTTTTGTCCTGTGGGACTCCAGAGGCAGCTGACAGGTACCGGCAGTCCAAGTAGAATGCAGCTCGGGTGGTCGCCAAGGCAAAAACCCGGGCATGGGAGGAGTTGGGTGAGACCATGGAGCATGACTTCCATACGGCTTCGAGGAGATTCTGGTCCACCATCCGGCGCCTCAGGGAGGGAAAGCAGTGCGCTACCAACACTATCTATAGTGGGGATAGTGTGCTGCTGACCTCTACTCAGGACATTGTGGATCGGTGGGCAGAATACTTCGAAGACCTCCTCAATCCCACTGACGCGTCTTCCAGTGAGGAAGCAGAGTCTGCTGACTTTGGGTTGGCCTCTCAAATCTCTGGTGCTGAGGTCACTGAGGTGGTTAAAAAGCTCCTCCTTGGCAAGGCTCCAGGGTAGGGTGAGGCCCGCCTGGAGTTCCTTAAGGCTCTGGATGTTGTTGGGCTGGGTTGGTTGACGCAGCTCTGCAATATCGCATGGACATCGGGGGCAGTCCCACTGGACTGGCGAACCGGGGTGGTGGTCCCCTTATTTAAAAAGGGGGAGCGCAGGGTGTGTTCCAACTACGGGGGATCACACTCCTGAGCCTTCCTGGTAATGTCTATTCAGGGGTTCTGGAAAGGAGGGTCCATCGGATTGTTGAATCTCAGATTCAGGAGGAGCAATGTGGTTTTCATTCTGGCCGTGGAACACTGGACCAGCTCTATCCCCTTAAGGGGATCCTGGAGGATGCATGAGAATTTGCCCAACCAGTCTATATATGTTTTGTGGATTTGGAGAAGGCGTTTAACCGTGTCCCTTAGGCGTCCCTGTGGGGGGTACTTCGGGAGTATGGGGTACCAAGCCCTCTGATACGGGCTGTTAGGTCCCTGTATGACCGGTGTCAGAGCTTGGTCCGCATTTTCGGTAGTAAGTCAGGCTCCTTCCCAGTGAGAGTTGGACTCCGCCAAGGCTGCCCTTTGTCACGATTCTGTTCATAACCTTTATGGACAGGATTTCTAGGTGCAGCCAAGGTGTGGAGGTTATCCGTTTTGGTGGCCTGAGGATCAGGTCTCTGCTTTTTGCAGATGATGTGGTCCTGTTGGCTTCATCAGAACGTGATCTTCAGCTTTCGCTGGAGCGGTTCGCAGCCGAGTGTGAAGCAGCTGGGATGAGAATCAGCTCCTCAAAATCTGAGTCCATGGTCTTGATTCAGAAAAAGGTAGAATAGAGCTCCGGACCCCACGTGACTCTCAGTTAGTGGACGCCATTTTGGCATGCAAAAAAGGTAAACAAACACGGATGTAACTATGAACATGAACGGGATCTGCCTGGATTTTACTCCGTCGGAGTTCACTTCTCACTTTAAAACCGAAGAAATCATTTTATATAGTCATAAATTACATAGATTAAACATCTCCGACCCTTACCATGCCCCTGGGGTACTTTTTAAAACGCCAGAAGCTGTCGGAGCGGACCTCCCGGATTTGAGATACCCTGACATTTATAATTTCCTTATTAACTTTCCCTCATCCTACTTCGGAGCATCGCTTCGAGCATATAAGAGCCTGGAGGGATACAAATGGACATAATCAGGGTTTGTTGTCGGTATCCAGATCTGGATTCTTCCTGCAAAGGACAGCGCTGTTGTCACCGGGAGGGTAAGTGGAGTTTTTTTTTTTTACCGTTAGCAACAGCCTCTTGCTAGGTTATCTCTGTGTGAAACGTCGTGTGTTCATGAACCTTAGAAAAATAACCAGTATTTAATTAAAACATAGATGTGAAACAGAACTGTAAACTTGCATCACTTAACTCTTTAGATGCCAAAGGTGCAAAATTACGACAAGCCACATTTCTGACTGTAACGAGCCACAGTTGCAGATTTGATCACTCATTCTGCCAGGAGATAGACCTCTGTAACTTAAATCTGAAATACTTTTAATGTGTGTTATCATGTAAAATTTTGGAGTAAATACGGTTTGAAGTAATTAATTTTAGAAGTGTCTTAACAAATGAAATAAACAGATATTCCTATACCAGCCTCTAAAAAATATTTTATAAAACATTGCCGTAGTTAAATCAATTACACACACACACACACACACACACACACACACACACACACACACACACACATAAAATATATATATAAACAGGTGCCTAAAGAGTTAATGATACAGGAGCAGTTATAATGATGGTATTCAATCTGTGTTACAGGTGAATCACTCCCAACGATTAAATGACCCTCAGTTGAAGCCATGGATGGTCATCAGGAATGATGGAGTGGTGCTAGGAGCCCACTGCAACTGTACAGCAGGGTTGGGAGAATGTTGCTCCCATGTGTCAGCAGTTTTGTTCAAATTATTGCAGCTTAACCATGCAAGAGATGAGGACATAGCAGTCACGTCCAAAAAGTGCAAGTGGATCAGGCCAAGTGAGGAGTCTCTGAAAAAAGTGGAGTATCAGCAAGGCAAGGACATAATATTTAACCACTCACAACAAACCAAGAAAATGAAGTCTTCCAAAGGACATGCCACTTCACCAGCCTTCCCACCTCTGACCCCCACTGAGCAAGCACAGTTTTACAGCAATCTCTCAAGCTGCTGTACACAAGATGGACAGACAATAAAGCCAGCAGTCCTATCTGTGATCAGAGACTTCTCATCATCCTATGTCCCAAAAGCTGTGACCCTCGATCTTCCACAGCCCCTCATAAATCTGTATGACAGACAGGCAAGAGATGTCAGCACAGAGGAGCTAGAAGAAAGAGCGGAAAAACTTTTAGAAAACATGACTGTGACCAAGGAACAGGTAAATCATTGTGTTACAAATACAGCAAATTCAGGTGGTTGTTGGCCTTAGTTCATGTTTGTCATTGTGTAAGATTTTGTCTGATCATATTTTCAGAGTGATATTGTGGAAGAGGAGACTCGAGCACAGTCAAAGTCCAACATTTGGTTTGACCAAAGAAGTGGTAGAATAACAGCGTCCACCTTCAAAGCAGCCACAAAGACAGACATCACAAAGCCCTCCGTGTCCCTGATTCGAAAAATATGCTACCCAAAGTCTCATAGCTTCACCAGTGAGGCTACCAGGTATGAAGTGAAATACCTTAGTTTTGTGTGCTACTTGAACTATTTATCATCGTTTTATCTAGATTGGATTTGCAAAAGTATGTAAAAGGATTTTGGTGTTTTCCAGATGGGGCTGTACCCATGAGGAGCTGGCAAGAAATTATTATGAAACTCAGCATCGCCTTGCACATTCCGATGTCCTAGTAGAAACAGCTGGTTTCAGGATCTCGCCCACACATCCATTCATCGGAGCCTCACCTGATGGTTATGTTTCTTGCAGTAGTTGTGGTCCAGGTCTTATAGAAATAAAGTGCACATTCTGTGCCAAGGACCTTTCTGTGGATGAGGCGGCAGATCTTGGCAATTTTTGCCTTGAAAAAAATGAGCAGGGAACCATCAGACTAAAGCCAGATCACGCATACTATTATCAGGTACAAATGCAGATATTTGTTACTGACAGACAATATTGTGATTTTGTCCTCTGCACTGAAAGAGACTGTGACTCACCGTTTGTCGAACGTGTGACAGCAAATGAGTCATTTTTTGACAAACAGCTTGAATGTGCAAAAGCTTTTTACAAAAAATGTGTTCTCCCAGAGCTGCTTGCAAAGACTTTTTCCGCACCTAAGCCAGCAGCAGCATGTGCTGATAATGGTCAACAGTGGTGTTACTGTCGCGAGCCAGAGGACGGTGACATGTTGGTGTGCACCTCAAGTTTTTGTTCTATAAAAAAGTTTCATAAAACTTGTCTGCACTTGAAAAGGAATCCTAAACAATGGAAATGTCCAAGCTGTAGAAAAGTTATCAACTCACAAAAAAAGAAATCTCTGACAAGCTGAAGAGTAATAAACAAATGTGGGTTGCCCCTACTTGTAGCCCGTAATAGCAGACTGGCACAGCTTCAAGACTAACACATCAGTCTGTTAATAAGAATTATTTCACATACAACAAGAGGCTGATGAAAGTAAAATTCATTTTTTATTCATGTTTGCATTTGTACAAAAATGTTAAAATTTTCTAAAGACTAAGAATTGTTCCTTTTTGGTCTGTTGTACTAAATAAAAATGAAAGTTCACATCTGTGATGACTTAAAAGAGCTTGTCAGCATTTTTTTGTCTGCCTAACTATGGAAAATATATTACAAGTTCACTGAAAGGGCACAACAGATTCACAGACATTGGTAAGAGCACAACAAACTTTAACTATTTTGTCAAGGTATGTCACATCATTTTCTGTGTCAATGTCAGTGAAACCTATGGAAACAGTACTTTGCAAAATTGTGTATTTCTGACGTAGAACTCCAATGACTCTTTCTATTCTAAGAGATGCTAAGCATCTCGTGTCTTCCAGGTCAACAGGATCTAACTGTTTCTTCCCACGAGTGAATGCTGGAAGCTTTAATTCAGCATGATAAGAATTCACTGAGTCTTTGACATGGAATCCTCTGTCTGCCAAAACCAAGTCACCTGGGAGCAAATTAGAAAGAAAACCGCTTTGCTCTGTGATGAACTTATCACTTGTGCGACCTCCCCATCCATTGGAAATGAAACAAATAGAACCTTGTGGGGTGATTGCAATTAAATATTTCATGGTGTGGTGTGACTTGTATGCTGAATAACACCGAGCACTGGCTAACAGGTTACTTGGTTTCTCCAGAAATATCTCAAAACAGTCAATAATACAGACTGTCTTTTCAAACACACTATTCCTAAATGCATAGGGAATAGATTCTCTTAAGGATTCCCTTTCAGGCCAAATAACAAGACTTGGCACTAGTGTACAATACATGACACTTACACAGTGTTTGAAAAGCTTTGAGACTGTAGTTGAATCGATGCTAAAATAAAATGCCAAAGAATCAAAAGACAGGTTCATTCTCATTTTGATTAAAGCCGAGATGTACTGTTGAAATAATGTTAGGCTAGATTTGTGCTTTAGATAGGGCATTATAACATTAAAAATGACCATAAGTTGCGAATATGATGATAAGCCAGTGAGCATATTAACCTTCCTGTCACTTTTTTGTAGAGTAGTCTCATTTATTTCAGTACAATGTAATTTTTTGTCTTAATAACATGTTTTCATTTCTCAGTACTTGGCATTCCAGCTCAAGAGATTTGATTTGTTCCTTGCAGGTTTCATTGGAACACACCGTTGTTTCTGGATGGCTGCTGTCATGTGTAGGCTCAACTTCATTCTGAGTCACTTCCTTTACAGGGGCTTCCTCTGCTTGATCAGCTGCAGGAGGCTGTATGATGTCATGTTCACATGAGTCCTGCTGAATTAGGAGTTTAGATGATGGACTGACCGTAGCAGATGCTGACTTTGCTTGTTCTCTTCTTTGGAGTCTGCTCTTCTGTCTCCGGATGAACCCATCTAACTGCCTTCTTCTTCTCTTTTTCTCTGGGGATGTCACATGTTTGAAGATGATGGGATATAGTCAGGAGAGACAGGGTGATCACTCTTTTTCCCTGAAGTGTATAAATAAGCATTGTTATAGATTTAGTATTTGTCGATAGGTATCTGGTCCCTTTGCACCAGAAGATAAATTAATTTTAATCTGTAAACAGATAACGTCATCATTTGTATATTTCAGCACAAATCCATAAAACTAATTAAAACACAAATAACATAGATTTAAATGTAAGTAGTTTAAATAGAGTGCTGTGCTGTTTGAATGTTTAAACTGAACGCCAAGAGAAATAACTATTTTGATGTTTTTCCGTGAATAAAATAAATATGTCAGGCAGGAGCGTCTCAGGATCTCTCTGAGATCTGTCTCGGTGAGACAGAAAATAGCAATCCAAAGTGCTTTTTATGTGTGATCTGACAACTGATCAACCATTGCTTAAAAATTAAATACAGCTTAGCCGGTTAATTGCTGTGATCATAAGGCACGTAAACGGCAGCACGCAGAACTCACGAGGCAACGTTTTACGTGATGTTTACTTGTTGCTATGAGTAATAAGACAGAAGAAGCCACGCCAAAATAAGTTTAGGAAGCCCACTAAGAATCATAATAAAAGCATTTAAAATAAATACCATACACAGTTGAGGAAACGTTGGTTTAAGTACCTGATATGAAGTGGTCGCTGCATAAGCGAAAACCTTTACTCTCGGGATCCCACTGCTTCGTTTTACACTGGAGGCTAGCGCGTTTCATTGCGATTATCCAACGTTTGCGGCGTTCGGGATCTTTGGGAATCCTGTAGAAGGATCTTCCTTTGACTTGTCCCAGTCTGTTCTGGCATCCTGGGGCACAACAGGAATCGACCATATTTCCCGTGTGAGATTTATGACAACAAATAGTCTAGCTGCGGGCTTCTGCCTGCCAAAATGGTGCTGTTTCGATCTGAACTGTTGCATGCTGGGAGAAGTGACGTCAACTCCCGGAGCTCTGTATACTTTATAAAATGAATTTAATTCTTTTTACTAAACTAATAATTCATACATGACAAGATATGAATAATGAGATGGGATGTGGTAGATGTGAGGTGTTGTGATGGAATCTAGATGTTTTACTTACTTTATTTAACACTAGAACTACCAGGATTTTCTGACCCCTGAAGTCTACCAGAGGTAGCCAAATGGCTCCTTGGTTTGAAAATCACAACTGAATTGCTGACAATTTGCTGCCTTTCATTTATAAAATGTCTGTAAAGGTTCTCAGTCATCCAGGTCATTGTAGTCTAAGGAGCTTTGAAAGAAAAGCGTCTGGACTTCTTTGAGTTGCTTGAAGACATTTCACCTCTCATCTGAGAGGCTTCTTCAGTTCTAAGGTCAAATGGTGGAGAGTCCCAGATTCAACCCCAGTGGGAGTGTCCCCCCGAAGAGGGAACAAAAGACCCCCTGATGATCTTCTACATAAACACATGAGCCAAGGTGTGAGGGTGGGTGTGGGCCCTATTCAGCCAGAGTTTCGGGTGAGCTCATTGTGAAGCCTGGCCCCACCCTATCATGTGAATTCCTGAGGTCAGATGGCCCAGGATATGCGTGGGCGTTGAGGCATCTGGGAAGGGATCTCAAAACTGGATTATAGATGGCAGACAGTTGGTGTCGTAAACCACCGCCTCTGTTCAAAGATGGTTGCTCACAGTGGACATAAATGGCTTCCTTTACTCCTCTTTCAAACCATCTGTCCTCTATGTCCAAAATGTGAACGTTGGCATCCTCGAAAGAGTGACCTTTGTCCTTTAGATGCAAATGAACTGCTGAGTCCTGTCCCGTGGAGGTGGCTCTTCTATGTTGTGCCATGCGCTTGTGTAGTGGCTGTTTAGTTTCTCTGATGTAGAGGTCTGGGCATTCCTCGCTGCACTGTACAGCATACACCACATTGTTCAGTTTGTGTTTAGGAGTTTTGTCTTTCGGGTGAACCAGTTTCTGTCTGAGTGTGTTGCTGGGTCTGAAGTACACTGGTATGTTGTGTTTGGAGAAAACCCTCCTGAGTTTCTCTGATACACCGGCTACATAGAGGATGACAAGGTTGTTGCGTCTGTCTTTTTTATCCTCCCTCGCTGGTGTCTAGTCCTCTTTTCTGTGCATCTTTGCTGACTTTATAAACGCCCAATTAGGATAGCCACATGTTTTAAGTGATTCCTTTATATGTGTGTGTTCCTTCTTTTTCCCTTCCGGCTTAGAGGGAACACGTTCTGCCCGGTGGTGTAGGGTCTTGATTACTCCAAGTTTGTGTTAAAGAGGGTGATGTGAGTCGAAGAGGAGGTACTGGTCCGCGTGTGTGGGCTTCTGGTGCACTTCAATGTTGAGGTTGCTATTTTGAAGAAAATGTTCCTGAGATGGAAGAAGGAAGAGTGAACAACTGACATGAGAAGCATAGTTAAAATAACCATTTTGTCTTTCCCGTGTGACAGCGAAGGTTTTCTTTAAACAATGAGACTCCAGCAACCATTAATGTTCAGTATTTGTTCAAAACTCTGCAACATGTGGAAATGTTACCTTCGACTTTAAACTTATAAGAAGCTTCCAGGGGCTTTTATTTATAAATTTTGAATAAATCTAGAAATGGCTAATTAATAGAAAAACACAATCAGTTCACACATTATCCATTCAGATTACTAATATGTTCTTACATAACAGTTTTGCTGCATAGGCAAGTTTTCTAAATATAGTCTAACCCAATCAGTGTCTTATTAAAAAATGTTTATCATCTTTCAATGTGGAGTCTCATTTTACAGATTCCTCCCAGTGGTTGGAAAGTCCTACAGATGATGATGTTTTTCACATCTGTTGTGAAGTGACTCAGAAGAACAAGGGACAATGCTGTCATAGAAAAACTTTGTCAAGTCAACCACCCCCTCAGAAAGCCGATTCAACTCATTCAACAATACAAGAGATGTCTGAGATATGGTTGAGACGACCCAGCAACACGAGGCCAGAAGAACAAACAACCTGAAACTAGAAAATCCACATTTTCCCCACAAGGAAGCTTCACAGACCATTATGTCTCTTTTCAAACAGCTGTTCCTTATCTAGACTATGGCACCTGAGGAAAGTACAGGCATCAGTTACAAGTGAGTAATTTCCTGTATCGGCTGATAATGTATACTACAAATATATTTAATTGTACATAATATTGGAAATGTGAATGTTAAAGTGGATGAAAGGATGGACGGATGTCTGTTAGGGACAATAATAGTCATGGCTTCGAAGAGAGAGAGAAGTCTTCTAAGAAACAAGAGAGATTAATAATAATAATAATAATAATACATTTTATTTAAAAGCGCCTTTCAGGACACCCAAGGTCACTTGACAGAAAATACTTCATAAAATACAATAAAACAATAATAAAGCCCAAACAAGAAAAAACAGAGAGAGAAACAGTTCAATACAGTCAGAGGTTGTAAGCAGATTTAAACATATGTGTTTTGAGATTAAACAGCCTATTCCAACCGAGTCACCTGAGAAGCGAGCTTTGGTAATCAGGCGAGCTCTAGTCGAGTAGATGGTGGCTTTAAAAATGGCCTATTGCAGATGATGGAGTTAGTTGATAAAGCACTGTTCCCTAATCAGAAGCAAGCTGTGATAAACTAGCCTAGAGATCTAGACAGACTGTAGCACAGACAAAATAATTCTGCTTGGCAGGTCGGTCCATTAAAGCCTCCGCACATCCACCATTAGCCGGAGCAGTGCGGTGTATGACGGACTGCCCTATTGACTGACATCCATAGCAGAGAGTACATCATGGTATTCATTGTCCAATAGCATGCAGAGACAGTTTGAAAGACAACTGTATTCCACCCAATGACTGAGCTCTCTCTATGGGTCTTGGACAGACTAGATATTCACATATATAGGTTTGAACCCTTGTTAGGGTCATTTCAAACTTAAATGTGTGGATCACTGAAAAAACATTTTATACATCTTACTTCTGGTTATAATCAGTCACTAAGTTTTTCATGCAGGCTGAACATGAAAATAGTCTTCCACCAGCTCAGTGGCCTAGTGGTATGAGTGTCTGGACAAAAGATACCTAGTTAGCTGGCTGTGCTAACACTGGTGCTTCATTGGTTTTTCCTGCCTCCTCTGTGAGCTTCTTGACACAGATCAAGCCTGGATTCAGACAGGTATTACAGATTTAAACTGTAACTGAAAACACATATTTTTGCTTTAATTTCGTCATTTAAGATGGTGTGATGATTAAGAACGGCACTGTGACATACCCTAGTGTTTATATGTGGCTAGAGCACATCTGAAAACTGACTTGCAAAAAAATAATCTCATCACCTGGTCGAGTCATGACAAACACTTTAAAAATGGGACCCAGTGCCTCCCTGCTTGACACTAAACATTTACTCATTAACTACCAACCGTTTCCTGATCAGATAAGCCTCTCGCTGCCAGGGTTTTTCAGCGTTTTCACAGTTTTTTGAAACAGAACTTTGCCTTCTATGATGATGTCAAAGTCAAAACTCCCAAAACAAAGAGCAGACTCACCTCTTACATCAGGAAGAATCTGGTATTTCGAGCGTTATCCGTGCTTTCCTAATCTGCTGTCGCCTCGCTTATTTTACAGCAGCGACCCAAAATGATCTCCTAACACATGGATTTTCTACTTCATGATCACGTGATGTATGACATATGCGGAAGAAGATCAGCTTTAGAGCTGGGATGTTTGTTGTCATGGTGCGGGGGCTCGTTCCGACGCCCACTGAGTAAAAAATGCAAATGACGACTTTTGTCGTCAATGGCAGTAAATGAGTTAAAGGGTTTAATTGTGGGGTTTAACCACCACATAGTTCCCGAGGATGGCCGTGTCTGCAACTCACCGCTCCCCCAGGGGATGGGTCAAATGCAGAGAACAATATTCACCACACACCAGTGTGTATGACAACAAAATGTTCTTAACACCTATCTCCTGCATTAGCTTCTGATAAAACATTAACAGTGAAACATAAATATTTGAAAAGCCTTACATATTTATGATCTATATATATACATACATACATATATATGTATACATATATATATATATATATATATATATATATATATATATATATATATATATATATATATATATATATATATATATATATATATATATATATATATATATATATATATATATATATATATATATATATATATATATATATATATGTAAGATTATGAAGTTCATGGTTTTCAACTCCATACAGCTGCCCCCGGTGCACAATAACACCGTGTAGAAAAACCAAGGTCGGGTGTTCCTCAGACTGTTTACATTCCAGGAGAAGAGTCCGAAGGAGAAGAAGAAACTTTACTTAATCAAAGTATTTTATTGGTGATTAAAATTATTAAGCAAAACAGATGTTGATCAACAATAATCAAGTGAATGATCTGTGAAATAAATATGTGAACTACTAACAGTGTATTAAAATACAACTTTAGATAGTTACATCACTTCAATTCCGTTACATATATATACATATATATATATACATATATATATATATATATATATATATAAATATATATATATATATATATATATACATATATATATATATATATATATATATATATATATATATATATATATATATATATATATATATATATATATATATATATATATATATATATATATATATATATATATATATATATATATATATATATATATACATATATATATATACATATATATACACACACATACACATATACAAAAAATCCATGAATGCACATGGCAGGATTTTTAAAGTATTTATTTGTAAATCAGGGTGGAAAATAAGTATTTGGTCACTTCAAACAAGGAAAATCTCTGGCTCTCACAGACCTGTAACGTCTTCTTTAAAGGAGCATGGGGCAGGATGAAGAAACGAAACTCATTAGCGACGCACTCGGCGCTGTGAGTAACTGCAGCCCGGCACGAGAGCGCGCACAAACTCTTCACTAGAAAAAAAAGTTACAGTGATGTACGGCCAGAGCGCGGCTCGAACAAGGCACCGTGTCGAGCGATGAAGTAAGTAACATTGTTACTTTAGTCTAATATTTGTAAAATTCCATGTCAACATTAGCTTTTTAATTTAGCCATGACACTCGTGATGTAAAGCTAGTGCTCCTTCCTATGAAATATTCATAAGCCAGTTTTGTGACAGGCGAGCAAGACAGTAACATGATGCTACTTTTTCAGCATAAGGCTTTGTGGCTGCAGGTGATTTCTGATGTTTTTAGACCAATTACAGTTATTATTTTGCACTAAGCTTACTAACAAGCTAATGTTATTGTTTATACATCACGTAAGAACATCCAATTTCAAGTCACTGACATCATTTGTGAAACCAATTTCATTACAGGACAGGCATCACAACACTGTAAATAAGAACATAAATATCAATGCTTAGTTAAAAAATGCATCAAAATAAAATCATAATATCAACAAGACCTACAGGGTAATAGTCATTTTTCTATTACTGTCATTGATTTTCAGGAATTCACATTGGAAGAAGTGATGGAAAACAGTTCAGATGGAGTGTGCCCGAGCCTGCCACAGACTTTGATGTGTCGTGGGAAAGTCTGAGAGCAGGGGCTACAGGAAAGGGGAGAGGAAAAGGTCGCTCCGAGGGTCGGGGAAGGGCACGCTCAAGGAGTGAGGGCAGCAGGTTGAGGTCCAGAGCTCCTTCAAGAGGACCAGGGCGCCGCGGTAGGCAGCGAACAGCTTTCAGAGAAGAGGACCGAGACCGGCTTGCACAGCTGAGAGCTGCCAGTATAGCTGAGATGCAGGTTGGTTGTAGCCATTTGTGTAAAAAAATAAAATAAAATAATAGATGCCAAAAACGAAAACATCACTCACTGGAGATACGAATCTAGTCATGTAAACACATGCTCTTTAATTTCTAGACAGCTTTACAACACCTGAGCCAGGAGGAGAGAGATTATATTCTCGAGAGAGTGGTGACCCGTCTTCCAGGGGTGATGCTGGATATCCTGGAGTTTCGGCAAGAGACGCCAGGACACCGTCTTCCTGACTGAGGGCACCCTAACCCAAAAATCCAAACCGTTTATCTACAACTACAGTAGTTCCAACACAGCACAATACCTCAAAATAACTTTAGCTGAAGACAGCATTTTCACCCAAAAATAAACAAACAGTTTGTGCAATATATTTATTTTTATTTATGTACAAAAAAGTTCTGTTATTTGCATTTGTACATAGTATTTTTTCTTAATTTCTAATAAATCTGTGTGCATGAAAGAAGTCATTCCTGTCTTTTGATGCTTCACGTAGCTGGGGCCTTTATGGAGAGAGAACAGCAGCATTAGATCATACATAGATTACATGAGAATGCAGTTCTGGAAACTCTCCAGTTCTGAAGTTGACCTGTAAAAAAAACAAAAGCTACAACTTTATAGATTATTAGGAATCACACTTTTGATTGCCTTTTCACCCACAATTGTCATTTCTATATGTAAATTGTCAGCTTTGATATTGACACTTTAGCTTTTTTGCTTATGAAAATGTTATTAATATACCTAAAGGTCAGATTGGTGACATCCTTCAACCAGCGTCTGTTGAACATGATTCGTTGAAGAGCCTCGTGTGGTGGAGATCATGGTACCATGAGCTCTTTATCACTGGTCGTTGCATCAAGTGGTCCATGGTCACATTTGCCACGGGTCCATTCATGCTTCCCTGTGACATGGTGAAGCACACCCACCCACATGTCCTAACAGAAAAAATAAGTTTTATTTGAAAACTTTACATGTGACAGAAGCGCTCACCAACAGAAACACGAGAGCTGGCACTATTATGAAAAGAAAGGTAATTATGTCAATGTGCATTGTTGTCTTGT
>SSNQ01034138.1:253447-285231 GCA_006942095.1 Nothobranchius kuhntae | reverse complement strand
AGTGTAGATAAGAATAGGGCTGGGCAATATGGCCTCAAATCTATATTGCGATATAATCTGAAGCATGTGCAGTAACGATATATATTGCGATATATTTTTTCATCTGTTTATAGATGTCAAATTGACATGCTTTTAGATATCCTCATGTGGCAAATATATGCCACTTGAGGCATATAGGCCTCCTCCTCCGCCCACTCCATGCTTGCAGTCACTGCCATTCTGTTGTCCCATTGTCAGCAGGGTGCACATCTTAGTGACGTCATGTGTTATCACAATATCGCCGTATTGCGATATAGCCAACAACTATCATTACCTGTTACAGACGTTGTCTGTTTTGTGGCCACAAGGTGGCCTCAGAGCTCCCTAGTGTTAAAGCGAGTGTTCCTCTTTTTCCCTCCTAGCAAACCAGACGTTAAAGTCTTCGTTTTGATTACCTGTGTGGTACACTTCCTAGTAGCCAGAGCTCGTTTTTGTCTCCATTAGAATACTCGTTAAAGAGTTCAGCTCACCCTTTTGGTGTAGCCTTTTGTGTTTGTCTCATTCCTTTACTTTCCCGGATTAGTACCGGCATTTTGTGTTTATTAATAGTATTGTTATTTACCCAGTATTGGATGATCCTTCTGTTTAGTATTGTTAATTCCCCAGTGGGACATCCTTTTGGTTTTGTATTCATTTTGTCTTAGCCTGCATAAAGCAGTGTTTTTTAGTTAATAAACTCCTAAGAGAGTAAATCTTGGTTTTGTCTGGTAATTCACATATCTATCTTTACGCCCCCTTTAACATCATCTCCTAGACGAGCTGGGGGCCGTAAAATTACCCAATTTTATATCATTTCTACCTTATATTGTTTATATTGCCCACCCCTAGATAAGAAGACATTGCAACTCACACACTGTTGAGTAAGTTGTTTGCTTGGTCCTCATCAATTTGGACTGCATCCGTAGCTAGATCCATGGATTTGAAACTACAGACAACACAATAATATTTGTTGTACGTAAAGATAAATACTGGAACTTACCTGAAATGGTACTGATTCTAAAGAGATAAATGTGGAGCCTAATACATCTGTCATTAATTCTTTCTGCAAATAACAACAATCTGCTGTGAATTGACACTTCACAACATAAATAAATATATATAATGACCTATATTTGCTTATCTATTGTGTTTTTATCTTTTTTGCACATAGTACAGCAGTAATTTCCTGCGTATATGGCAAGACTTCTCATGAACAAATTTACCTTTCTTCAAAAGGATCCAAATCTAGGTCATCAGCTAAGGCCTCAACACCAGCCATTAGAAAATCTTCCCTGTAAAGATAATGTCAGAAGTGTTTGGTGGTGTGATGTTAGTTCTGAACCAAGTGTGGATATGCAAGGTGTAATTTAATGTATGAAATATCATAGCACAAAAACGTGAATATTTGTTTTACAGAAAAGATACTAACCCCTCAGACACAGGTTCAGTTGGAGATAATCGATGCGACATTTTAGCTGCTGTTCTCTTACTGGGTGTCGAGGTTGACTGCACATAACCTCCCTGAATTGCAGTTTCAGGAGCCTGCTTCTCCTGGTAGCTGGAAAACACATTTTTAAACAAAAATGTCAACAAGTTGGTTGAGACTCTAAACCTTTTGTTTACATAGATCAATAATGGCTAAGCATCTTTACCTGTGGCACAACTAGTAATATGAAAATGCATGTCAGTCATAAAAAAAATTTATTTATCATTTTCACAAACATATTTTATTCTGACCTACATTCAACTGGACAAATTTAGAAAAATAAACACAAACTTCTGCACAACTTTACTTTTAGTCAAACGTGTTGTTATGGCTGACTTTTTATTTATTCTTTTGTAGCACAGCAATAGCGCTAGGAAAATATATTCTGATGGGGTTCTGTTACACAAACCCCACGAATAACATTATCTACTAAAGTAACAGTCCTGCTTAGAGGTTGGACTGTAGATCAAATATGACATAATTCTTAAGACTCATCTTTGGTTTGGAAAATGTCCGTTCTCTTCTGTGGTACATACAAACTGAAACGTGATCGCAGCTAACATGCTAACGCATGCTAGCTCTCTCCGGCTGATCGGTGACGTCATATAATCAAATCAAGCTCTTTACTTTTCTCGTCAGAATAAACGGAGCATCCATTTATCTCCAAACACATGCGGTGTCGTCCACAAAACGTAGAAGTGATCTGATTACACCTTAGTTGCTTTTAGCTTTTTTAAACTGATCAGGAAGCCATATGCTAAACACCGTTAGCTTAGATAAGTTTCTTGTTCATCTGCACAAAGATTTGTTAATTACCTAAATCAGCATTATCTAAATCCATGTTTTATTTTATTTTCTCAAATTGTGCAGATACAGCTCTTATATGTTTACCTACTCGTTACTGAAACCTACAGCAGAAATAAGGAGACCAACACTTACCTGGTCACTAGAAAATGCGCCATGTCCGCATCCTTTTTCAGGCCCAAATCCAGTTGAAGCAGCCTCCATTCTTCCAGAGCGTAACCAATAGATATTCGGGTCCCTGACCGACTTTTATCATATTTTCTTTTTGACTCTCGAGATGCCGCTGATAAAACCTTCTTCTTTGTGCCACTCTTTAGTGGGCTTTGGGTTGCGCTTGGTCGTTTGCTAGTTGTAGAATCCATTTCCAGGGTTCTTCCTCTTCTGTTTGGGGTTTTAACGTGGCTAGTAGTGAAAGACGCGTTACCACCACCTAGCAAGCTTCCAAATGTTTTTCCGGGTTTGAACCTTGTCGAGAATGCGCTTGAAGCGTCAATTAACGTCATATCCGTAAAACAGCGCGGGAAATTCGGATCAGGAATGTTTTGCATTTTGCAGCACACAGCGTGATTAACAAAATGGAATGATAAACTGGTTTCATCATTCTTTTTAGTTTAAAATGCTTCATCACCCATAAGCTTCACAAGAATGAACATGTACTTTTTGTTTTTGGACAATTCCTGCCCCATGCTCCTTTAATGATAACACAAGTTGGCTGCGTTTCTAGACTTTGCTTTAATCGATTCTCTGCTAATTTTGCAAAAGACTGTAGTTTGTTTTTGTCAGCCTTGTAAAAATGAAAATACCGCCCCACTGGTGAACTACTGTCACCTCTGGATGCTGCGACATCTTGTTTACGTCACATTGCTTTCCGTTAAGGTCTGAAAGGGGTGACGCAGCGTTCCTGGGTCTGTGTCTGTGATTGGTTGGGTGTGAGTAATGACTTACCCGAAGGGCTAAAAAGGAAAATAAAAAACTTTCTATTGATCCCTTTTTTTTAACGCACCACACAATGCGTCCAGCCCTACATCAGCTGTTTACCGGTGGCCAAACGGCTCATTTGCTTCCTGCATCTTTTGACGAGAGCAGCGATGTGTTCATCCCAGCGGTGGAGAGTCACAACATTATAAATAACATCACGCTTCCTTTTTACAAAGACAACAGCAACAAGAAGAAGGCATGGACCAAAATAGTCATAATTATCAAAGTGGATGGTGAGTTTAGTAAACTTTTTAAAAAGTTATTTTAAAGGGGGCCTAGGCAGTTTTGGCTTACTTTTAGCACCCCCTAGTGTCTGTTGGTAGAACCTCACTGTGCATTTGTCTTTTAACACCTTAATACTTCTGCCCAGCCTTCCTTAGTGTCTACATGAGTGATTCATCACTAAATTAAACAACTGCTGTGTTCCTGATCTAAAGCATGCAGGGACCATGCTGGAAGCAGACTGCAGCACCTGGTATGTCAGCTCTAAATCTTCCAAACAGACTGGAACAGCAACTCTGTAGTTGCTGATAGAATATTGTGGCCACAAGGGGCGGTAGCGGCTGGATGGCCTTTCACTAAAACTGTAAAGAGTCATTTCAGCACATACTGCTCAAGAAAATGATTTATAAACATGAAAAAGTTGCATAGTATGGAATTAAACCCTCGTGCGAGTCACGACAAAACTGCACAGCTGCTGTAACGCGGCGCGCCTGATGTTTTCTTGAATCTTAATGATCTCATGCTAGACTGTAAGAACTTGCGTGATCTGTCAGCACTTTAAATACCCTTCTTTCTACCAGACGCGAAAGCAGCGTGTAACAAAATAGAGGCGTTTTATACGTGAGCTCCCTTCCAAACAAGAGCAACTCTGATGCAAAACTGGAGCCAAAGCGTTCCACACAGCTGATCTTGCGAGGTCGCAAAATCACGAGAGAACTGCAACACCACGCGAGGTTTCAGAAGCCCACACAAGGAGAAAGACGGATGCGTGCTTCCAAACAGGGCTTTGGTTTATTTTCTGTTCCGTTTGCAGCAACGACAGAAGGTTCACAGGAAATGACGTACTGCACGTGACTTTTATTTTGAAAGTTTCAGGACGTTTTCACACAGATTTTGTGTTTGACTTCCTGTTTGATCCAATCTACAGTGCGGATTTTGACATGCTCTGAAGGCGTAGCGTGCAAAACGTAGACTTGAAATGTAATGACAGCGTCTTTTAGCCTCTGCCGGTGGAAAGGAGCCCGTCCACTACAGCGACGGCTAACTGCCGCGAAGAATGTTTCGCGCCGCTTTGACAGAAGGGGTTAGACCCAATCCTAGATCATACTCACCCTAGCATTGTCAATTAGCTGCAGGACCTCTGTCCTACTTGATGGATTCAAGTATCCTGGTACTGATGTCAGCTGCCCCAAGTACTGACAGGAGAAATAACATGTTAGAGAATGAAGTAGTTCTAAATGTATGATCGGGTCTTGTTCTCTTCTAGCAACGCTCACTTTGACTTCCTTCTCAATGTAGTCATTCAGCAGGATGTCAGGGTCGATGCGGTGGTCGGGCTGAGACAGAGAGGTGTGCAGGGCCCTACGCTCCGCGGTTTTCTCCTGGCTCTTCTTGTCCCTCCCCTTCTCTCCTTTCAGGAAGACTCGCTTGAACGGGGACACGATACCCGGCTGTTAAAACAGATGAGAGACAACAAGGTGGGACAAATAAACTAAATATTATTTGTGTCACAATCACCACGGTAACATCTGCTTTCACAGCAACAACCACTTCTCCTGTCTGGACTCAGATCATCACGTTGACCTACTGAAGTTTAAAAGCAACACAAAACAAAAAAAGTCTGCTTCCTGGAGTTGGTCCAACAACAACAACCGTAATCTAAATGTGAATGCTCCACATTTACTGTGTTAGCCATCATTCAGTAGAATACTCTTAAAGATTCTGATATTTTATGCTTCAGTAAAGCCATCTACCTCAAATTCAAAAGCCTACCTCGCTCTCCATGAGTCGCTCACAGCACAGCAACCTCCATGGATGCTTCCACCCTCACTAATCCGTCACCTGTCGCCTCCGCTCATGCACACCGACAGCTGCTAACAGACACCGAGGAGCAGGCCCGAGAAGGGTGTGACCCCAAAACTCAGATGGAAAGTGTTTCTCGCTTTAAACTTGATCACAAGAACAGGAAAAGAGGCAGCCGCGACTTCCTGTGATGACACGCTCTTTAAGTATTGAGACACGGTTTTTGGCAGCAGATTTCTTCATCTTGTTTTTCAGGATTGGTTTTGTTTTTGTTAACGAGACTGACTAGTTCCACTGTACAATGCTGATTTCTGATGTTTCTGATATTCTCTTCCTGTAACTCAGTCTGTGCACAACGCACCTAAAACACAATCACAAAGGGCTGTGCATGTTCTGTAACCACATACAGAAGCTGTGCAAAGCAAATTTAATTAACCCTATGAAGCTTTTCCCCCTAAGTAGATCGTCGATCTATTGACTTTACACTGGGTGTAATATGTTTTAGTCATTCTCACCAGGATGCCAGAATAACCCAAGAGCAAAAATAATGTGTCAATGAACAGCGGTTGACATTTCAATAGCTGGATAAGAGTTGGTTTTAAGCTGATGGACCTCTGTTTGATGTGCTGACATTTGATCGAGCTTGAACACTATGACACAAACGGTAAAGTTACTACATTATTTAGGAGCACGCACCGACTGAAGGCAAGTGCATTAACATTTTACAGCTCCTGCAGGTGAAATGTGAGACAAGAGCCTCTACCACTGACCCAAGTGACAAGCCTCAACATCAACCGTCTCATAATAAAGTAAAAAAGTTTTAAAATTTTCTAAAATTACTTAACATTCTGTATGATACATAATTATTATTTAAGTGTGTATTATATTATATGTATTAATATCTATTTAAAAAAATACATAATCATCACCATTAGTACCAAGGTAAAATGCTACAGTTAAATAAATCTTTTCAGACATCTGGTTAATTAATTAACTATTTATATGGATATTACCTGACAAAGCAGATACATTAATTAGTTAATTTAAATCAGATGTTAAAATAAAAGCTGCCTTGTTTTCTAACCAGGGAATGTGAACTCATATTAAGCAAAGTGTGATCTAATTGTGCCACCTAGCCGCAAAACCAGAACTGCTCTCATTGGAGACCAAAATAAGACGGAATTTTACCAGAAAATACTCAAATATAAATATATATTATACATAGCAAATGCTGTTTTTTATAAAAATATTTTAGCAATAACTATAAAAAACATGATTACTGGACCGATTGCAGAAAGGATCAAACCAACACAGCTGGTTACTGAGCACTGCTGGATAAACATTTCGTTATCACATTTAACCTTATTTATTATGGAATAACAACGCTTTCGTATCAAAAGGACACGTTTCCATGAATACCATCGGTCATTATACCGACAAATTAGACAAAAATTACATTTTACAGCTTTTGTTTGTGACAAAGTTCGTAACAACTCAGATGTGCTCATTGATCTTAGTCATTTATATTGAGAAACGTTTCTTGACTACTGACCAATGCTCACAAAAGTATATCGCTTATACAAATAATAATATATATAAGCAAAGTAAGAAAAGATTCAAAAGTAGATCTGATGCTAGCCAGCACTAACTTAAAACATCTTCTCTGCCTCAGATTTAATTTAATTTGCGTTATCTTACATTATATTTAGTCTTGCGTTCTTAAAGGTTATACCAGCTAGTGAAATATACAATCTGTAAGTTTGTTTCAAATGAAAAATGACTTTCCGGCTAAAACTTTTACTGATGTTTATGCTACTAAACTAGCTTAACCGCTAGCCTTCTCTGGCAAGCTAGTAGGTTAGCATACAGCCAACTTGCTGAAAAGTAGCTCTCGACCCACCTTTTTCACTTTTTTCACATCTTCCTCCATTTCTACATGAAGATTTTCGTCCTCATATTCAGCTCGGAGATCCAGGTGTGACAAAATGTTCCCACCAACCGAAGCTTTTTAACTAATATGACAACAGTTAACTCGCTAGGCTAACGTAGCTTTAGCATTAGTAAAGCGATGCTGATGGCAAAACGCCATCCTAACCCCTTCTTACTGTTGATTCCTTTGCTAAAGGAAGATATTCGCAAGTTTTAAATGAAAGTGACGTCTCCATGAATTCAGAACAAGGGAGGAAATGTTGTGTTGAAAAGACAAACTCGAAGAAAACAGTAAAAAGTTTTCAATCGTGCCGCCATTTTGGGCGTTAAACTCTGGTGGTCACTGGTCCGGCGTCTCAAGCATCATCACCACCACCACCATCATCATCATCATCATCATGCTTTTGCTCAAACCAAAACAGGATGCTGCGCTTTACAGTGATTACATACACTGTCAGTGTTCTGATGAATAACTCAATATATATTATAGTTTTTGTTAGTTTGCCTTCACCAACTCCCATTATCCTGCATGTTTCTCTGCTCCAACACAGTACCTGCATACATTAAGATAATGTGTTTGTAAGTAGATGAGATGTGCCTTGTGTTTTATTTTATTACATATATTTATGCATTTTGCAGGTTTAATTACCTGCAGATTTGTTTTTTTGCTCAAATGAGAAAATCCCAAGATGTAAGTACGGTCAGACCTAGTGACGATCAGCCGGATCCAACAACAGCCAAACACAGAGAAAGTTGAGTTTATTTAAGGAGCTGTTAAAGCAGGGGTGTCCAATCCTGGTCCTCGAGGGCCGATATCCATCACGTTTTTGTTTTAACCTGCTTCAACACACCTGATTTCAATCAGCAGGTGATTAACAGGCTTCTGCAGAGCCTGAGCTGCTGCACAGGTGATTCAACCAGCTAATCAAGCGTGTTGAAGCAGAAAAACCACAAAACCTGCTGGTTACCGGCCCTCCAGGACCAGGATTGGACGCCCCTGTGTTAAAGCGATCGGGACCAGCTGGAGTCAGTTCCGGGTGTTGTGGCCTGGGTGACAGAAAACAGTCAGCGAGGGAGATAATTCAGATGTCTGAAGAGTGACCGACCTTCTGAATGCAGCAGCGGTGTTCAGCGGTGAGGGATGCAGATGAAGGCGAGTACTCAGATTCAGGCTGGAACTGAGGCAATAGACGGGTTCCGTGGTCAGACAGACGGAGGTCAATAATAAACAGGCAGGCAGACAGTTTCAAACGCTCGAAGGACTGTGACAGGGCAGCAGACGATCTCGCACAGAACAGCAGGAGCCAGGTGCTTAAATAGCGTTCTGATTAGAACATCGCTAATGTCTTAAAATGGCAGAAATCCACTTCAGTCGATTATTGTATTTTGAAACTGAGGTCATTCTAAAGATATTCAAAGATTAGATAATAGGCCTAAATGTAATTAATGAACTCCTAGAAATCTGAAATATTTCTCTATTCTAACAGATTTATGTATTTGTCAAAAATTGCAGTGTCGGGAACGTTACTTTAAAAAGTAATTAGTTATAGTTACTGATTACTTTGTCAAAACAGTAACTCAGTTACTAACTGAGTTACAAGATCATAAAAGTAACTAATTACCAAGAAAAATAACTACTTAGTTACTTTTTTCATTAAAGCATGCAAGAATTACTACAATAGTGAAATATAAATGACTAATGACTGGAACATAATAAAATGTGTGTCCAAATGTTTTTTATAAACCTGAATAATTTAAATAAATAAGCATTTAACAGGAGGAACTACAAACAGGAACATTACACTTATCTAGACTATATTAAAAGGTCACTGTGTGATATTTAACAAGACCCCAATCAGCTAAAATTTAAAATTGCAGATAGAAACACCTGCAAAGGTTCTTGAGCCTTTAAATGGTCTCTCAGTCTAGTTAAATTACAGAAATGAATGTAATTTTGCACAGCATTTTAATTTTTCCAGCTTCACACAATTGTGTGTTTTTAGCAGCATTTCTGTTGCTGGTAATCTAGTAACGGTTAAATAAATAAATAAATAAAATCCTGTAAAATGACACTAGAAGAGGCACAAGTCTGATGGAGGACTTGCATTTACTAACGTGGGTCAGACCCAACCACAGAAGAGCTGAAGCTGGGTGGTAAACACACACAGGTAGTTCTGATAACACCTGAGCTCCATGACGTCTGAGACTGATGCATCAGTGTTACAGCGGGACTAAAGACATGATCAGAAACAGGTTACAGCTGGATGATCTAGGAAGGTAGAAGATCAGGACGTCTGAGCGGTGAACAGGTGAGCGGACCTTCGGGACGTCCTGCTGTCACGCTAAGAAGGGCACGGCTGCAGATCCACACCTGCAGCCGTAGATATTCATCACGTCTTCCTCGTTCTTCATGGCCGTGATGCTCTTGGATGAAAACATCTACCTCTTTAGCTCCTGATCAGCTGATGACAGCTTCAACACACCGCGCTGCTTAACGCACGCATTTCCTTATCAGTAACAGAAACGATCGTTTTGTTAAAAGAAGACGTAATTAATTAGTTTGCTCGTTACAGAAAGAAATATTTTTCATTAACGCGGTTATTTTAAACGGCGTTATTCCCATCACTGCTCTGTTGGGTCTACAGCAGGCAGCGACTGAGACAGTGAGGGTCTCCGCCCACCCGGCCAATCATCATCGTGTTTGTAAGCGTGTTACCGACGCCTCTCTCTCCCTGGCTGCAGCTGAAGTGTGGCGGTCAGAAAGCCTCACACTGTTGCTCAACGTTCGACAAGCACATAGTAACGCACAACCTTCCGTCCCCCGTAATGGTAACGGCGTTGCAACAGTGGGAAAAGTAATAAATTAGATTATTCCATTACCTATAAAAGAACGCCGTTATACTTAAACGGCGTTACTCCCATCACTGAAAATGTGAGACACAAAACTGAAAACGCTCCAGATAAATCCCACTTTCAAATACTATATTTATTATTCTCTTCTGGGATGAACAGTCTGATATATGAATCTACAGTAAGGCTTAACATTACATTTTCAGCATAATATTCCTTTTTTCATCTAAAACCCAAAACGTACAAAAAGAACTTTAGCACCATATGTTGTTAATAATAATAATATTCATATTGTCCCCAAAAAATAGGGTGTAGGTACAACACTGGACATCAGTTTCCCTTATTTTTAAATAACGGGGATTCAGTGAAACAATTTACTTACATTTTATATTTAACAACAACAAAGAAATCTTTCTTCATTTTGTTTCAGTAACAACATAGGTTTTCATTCATTGTTGTGTTGCAGATTTGTACCAACTTTTGGATTACGCCATTTAATTGTTGCCTCTACGGAGTATCCTGATGGATCTGAGAAACACGCCAACGAGCTAACACAGTCTATAACCGGATCAATAAGGAACAAAACAATTTCTCCTTGAATAACAAAATCAGCAGCAAGTTGTGTGACGTAGTTGTTTTGTTGGAATATCAAATTCATATTTTAAACCAAAATAAAATTACAGCCAATTTTACAAGAACAACAAAAATAGATACACACAGATAAAGGACATATATGACAGGAATTTACAACACAGAAATCATATTCTTTATATATATATATATATAATTTAATTTTTTTTACCCTAATTTCCAGAAGCAGAAGTATATTTGTGCTCCTTTGCCTCTGGTAAAAATATTCACTTTATCATCTTCTGGTTTCATTCACTCAGAACCCAAAACAAATCATAGTGCAGACTGATTAAAACATATTTCTATGTGCAGAATAAACACTATACCAGTAGTAGAACACCTGTTATTTTTAATAGTGAAAAGTGGGAAAATAAAAATGGCACCATTTAAGAGTTCTGCTGTAAACTGTGTGGTTTTGAGGTGCTGGCCGTGGAGCGTTCTGAGAACTGCAGGGTTTTATTCTGGATGCAGGTCTTTTCTCAGCTCACCAGAAGGCCAAGGCAAGGACGCTGCAGCCCAGAGTGGTAGCACCTTTTAAAATGTGTCATCTCAGCACCAGGTTCATGACAGAACATGTAGAAGAAACACAGGTAAATAAAACAAATAAATGCACCAGTTTTTTTATCCAAACATATTGTCTGATAGTCGACACATAAACCAGGTCAAACACCACAATGACCTGCTACTACACGTTAAAAGGCAGTAGTCTTGTTTTGTTTGTATTTTGCAGATGAGGCTCACCTTGAAATAAGTTCTAAAAGGCATGCTAGGAAGATGAAGGAGAATAAGCAAACAAAATTGTCCTGATGAATGATTTTAAAGGTCAACTTTACTCATATTATTAATTCATTTGCAGTGATCTCTATAGAAGGTTATAGTAGTGTCTGTATCAGCTGGAGAAGAAAGTGGCTTCAGACCATAGAGGTGACTACGTAGACGCCCCCTTTTGCATTGGAGAGCATAACAGCGCCATATTGGGTGGGTTTCTAACTCTTCAAACTCAACTGGAGTCAATGCATAGTGGGGAACTGTGCTCGTTTTTTGTGCAGCCTACGGTTGCAACAACCAGTGCACCATTGAAAACAGATCACATAAGATTACTATTGACTTTTCTAGCTTATCTGTGTGGGTTTTATTTTTTAATTTATTTAAATTTTTTATGTTTACATTTTAACCATCATTTCATACCATATGCCTGATTTTGTTCAAAAGCTTTAAAACATTTGTTTTAGTTGGGTAAAGACCTTCCCTAGTAATTGCAATGGGGCAAATTGGGACCAATCCAAGATGGCAGCCAGCAAGGCAGTGCCAGTCCGCAAGGTGTCTACTTATGTGGTGTTTGTGCTTTAGACAGCAGGATTTGGAGTCTTATTTCCTGGTATTTGGGCATCTTACTTCTGATTGGCTAACATCAACATGACTATACCACTGACTGCTTTGGAACGTTGATGTTTTATCTCCACAAATAACACGAGCCTAGAGGAGCTTCTGCCGTGTGGTGGAGTTGCTAATGCTAACAGTTAGCTTCTACTATTCAAGATGTTCTCTGTTGTTTCCTGGATGCTAAACCAACAACAACCTTCTCCATTGCGATCCAAGATGGGTGAGTCCATGAATGTTTAGTGACAGTGTGACGTAGATCTGTCAGGCTTTTCAAATCCTAGAGTTTCACCATCAGAAGCATGAGATAGGCGTCGAAGTGAAGTTGACCTTTAACATTCTATAGCAGCAAAATGCAACAACATAGATTTTTGCACATTTAGCTCTCGACTCCTTCCTCACTGTTTTCAATCCGCAGGTTTTCCAGTTTTGGCTGGAGGATGTACTTTTACACAATTAAGAAAAAGAAAGTGTACTTCTTGGCAGTAAATATCATTCATAGTTGCGAACCAGAGGACGATGTAAAGGCATAAAGAAAAGTACAAAACAGTCATTGATCAATTTAGAGCGATGCGTGGACTGGCTGAATTAGCCATGATCATTAAAAAGTCAGTTAGAGGAGATGATGTTCAGTGTTGCCTCATTGCACCGTCACTTTGATGCGTAAGCTGACTGATCTGAGAACTTGGTTTGGGGGACAGTGTTTGGTTTGTCTTCATCTTGATGAACACGATGGCACATAAAATAAAACTAATAAACAAAAGAAAGAAAAATGCTGGCATTTTTGTTTGTGGACCTGGTTGTGGACCTTTCTATTCCAAAGAAAAAGTCCCAAACAAACAAAATATGTAAACTATTATTGATCATATCTGACAAATGGTTCATGTTTATAACTATGTCAAACAAAATGGAACATTTTGAGGACATGCCTGGGGATGAGAACTGCATTGAGACACCCCTGAGTCAGCCTGATCAGTGGTCTTAGTTGTTGGTCCTGAGGAACCCCTGTATTGGCCATTTTTTTTTCTTAGTTTAACAATATTTAACCATTAATTACTCTTCAGCTAACTAATAAGAAGTACTATGGATACTCTAGCTACTATAGTAAAAGAATAAATGTGGTTGTATGCATACAGACCTGCTTGCTCCAGTCTAGCTGACCCAACAGTTCTCAGTTACACAGGGCTGAACATCACTCAAGCTGAATGGTGGCAGACCCTGGATAATGAGGCTCTGAAATATGGCAGTGTACCTCATTGCAAGTTCTCATGACAGGAACTCCATTTATTCAGCCTCAACCTCATTGTTCAGTGACCAGATAGCACAAGAGCAGGAGCGCACCAAGGGCCAATACCGTGCAGTTGGGAGAAGAGGGTGGAGCAGCAACCAAGGATGGAGCCGAACAATCGGCGAGAGAACAGAACCACACGAAAAGAGCCGAGAACTCTCATCGGGGCATGCCGACTGATAGTCAGTCCCCTTTCTTGTTCTTTTCCATCCTTGGCAAAAATTCTCTTCGATCTTTAACTCAGACTTCTGCGGTCTGCCTTTTTACAGTACGATGTCAGCAGGCACACAAGGCCACAGCTAGGCAGAGAGACAGAAAGACCGGGAAAAAGAAACCTCTGTGCTGTAAAGGGCTCTTGGGCGTCCCCTTTTGGGTGCATTTATCATACTAAAATCATGCCAAACACTACAACGTAAAAAGAAAAGCACATATACTTACACACTTTATATATTCAGAGGAATCACAGAGTAAATAGATAAAATTGAGTATATTACGCATTCATTTTTCTCATGAATTAGTCAGTAGCCCTCTGTGGGAAAATTTGTCAAGCTCCTTTGATTTAGAAGGCATGGTGTTATGCAGACAAACAAACATTATATATCTATACATACAGATATATATTTATATATATATAGGATTTTCTTAGGGCGATTAGGTTTCTAACTGGCCTTAAAGAGACAATGTGTAGTTGATACCGTTAATCTCTGGAAATATCCATTGAAATGTTAAAAATGAATTAAATGACGCCCAGGTGTTGAAAAATATTGGCGGCTTAGTAAAATATCACTGTAAAGATTGTGAATAAAATACATGGGAGCGGGTCTATGGGTGTTTCTCAATGTCAAGGTGCCTTGCTTACAAGGACACGGTCCTTCCTTGGTCAAAGAAAACCGTTAAATGGAACAGACTTGCATCACGTGACCGCGGCTTCCACGGCGGTCACGTAACGTTATGTGACGCGGGAGATAACGTTATACTTTATATGTGTAAGTTTCAATTTAAATAAATAACGAGCCTTTTACTTTTTTAATTGTATATATATTTGTTAAATTAAATATGTAAGTGAGTTACTACCTGCTAGCCACCAAAGCTGCAACTACTAAGCAACTAACCAACCATAGATAACTTCTTTGGATCAAAAAAACATTTTAGATAAGCTGACTTACTTTTAAACTTGAAATTTGCCCTCGAAGTAGCTGCCGGCTTCTGATCCGCAATCTTTTGAAAATATCGTGCTGTATTCTGGGAAATTTTTGACCAAGACTAGGCTACAAGACACCTCCCGTGCATCCTTGCTCAGCTAGCTAAACGGCTAACAAATGGAGAACAGACACCCTTGGTAAAACATGAACTTTGGAACACGCCTTGGCGGTTCCTGATGACGTATCTCCTAGGCAACTGGAGCGGGACCAAGACATCAAAGCGAGGTTCCTTGGCATTGAGACACACTCTTAAGTCTCTGGGCAACGCCACATTTCCTTCTACAGGTGTCCATGAGGACAAAACACATTTACTGATTGAAACAAGCAGTTACAAAACTTTCGCTATTCATAAACGTGTTGTTTTACACGTTAACCTCTATGCTCGTTGCCAGTGATGCAAGTGAGTTTGATGTGCTTGTTATTTTGCAGGAGGTTGCGTTTCCAGGGACTTTTGACCCTAATGGCCATCCGCTGGTAAGGTCTTACTCAACCACAAAAATACTGCTTGCTTTCAATGATTTAGGTATGTACTTCCCCCTATTGCTAGGGAAAATACACACTGGCACTTTAAGGTGGCACAGTTCTGCACAGACTCATTCAATTGGTTTGTGGGAGTGGATAAATTACAAAAACAGTACTAGAAGACTGGATTTGGCTTTGTCTGAACTGTCCCAACAGCGTGCAAGAGCAGTCATCGTATACACCCAGAAAAGGGTTATCGCCTCTTTGTCACCACATCTGCTAAGGAGTATTACTACTACGTTATGTAAAAAAGCATGTTTTGACAAAATATAGTTATGATTAGAAATGCTGACACAAATTTTCACTGAAATATAACAGTACAGAAATATCATCTCTTTTTTTCCCCTGAAGGACTCATTTGAAGTCCTTGCACCCAACAAGTGAGTATTATTAATGAATACTGAACACGTTTTCAAAGCAAATAGGGAGGTTGCAAAGGTGATACTTTCCAGGGTTGAAAAGGGAATGGTGGAGGATTCCTTGAAGGCCGTCCTTGTACTTAAAAAATAATTGCGTGTCAACACACATTATTTGAAGCCTACTCTTTTACAAACTCCTTTTGTAGAAATGAAAATAAATTATTTGGAATGTTTTGTTAATATTTTATTTGGATCAATTAAAAAATATGTGCTTTTAAATGTTTTTGTTTGTTTTAATCATAGATGGGATGTTTTAGGATTAGACTAAATAAGGCATGCAGTTACAGCTTTCTCCGCTGGATGGCAGTCTGTCCTTCATGAATTTAATTGGTGGATGAAACTAATTGAAGGTCATTGTGTGTATTTTGTTTCCCCCAATGCATCAGCTGTTTTGATTTTGGGTTTTGGCCAAAAATAGTACAGCGCAGATGCTTTTCAACCAAAACAACAACAAAACAAAAATAAATAAATAAATAAAAATAGCTTAGAAAGGGGAAATTCCCTGGATTAAATCTTTTGTTTATTAAGTGTGCTGAAGTCATTGCTTCGATTTTGCTGTTCTTAATTCACATGAAATGGATTTAGTAAACATTTTCACATAAATCTGAATGTTTTTTACACAGAATGGCAGTGTGTCGGGATATGCAAAGACCTGCTCCCTCGGAAACTCTCCTCCATCATTCCCATCAGGCTTTGCACAAGTCCCATGTCACAGGGAGATATGATATGCCCTCCACAAGTATCCACAAGTAGAATCACCAACACATATGAAGCATCAACACATTTCATAATAACACATTCATTTGTTATCTACACACTCATACAGAAGCCTTTGTATCAATGTAGACATTTCTATTGTGCGCACACACACACACACACACACACTGTGTGTGTGTGTGTGTGTGTGTGAGTGATTTATTTTTTTCAACAAGGCTACATCTTAAGTTTGTTTTAGAGTATCTCAACAGGATTTTGATTGGTAAGACACATCTTGCGATGGACAGCAGAGAAAACTTGAGAGCCCAAGGCCAAATGAAAACAGACCAAATCTTAGGAGAGGAGCAGAGGGGAGAAATATAAAGGAATAAAATGTGCATCTTTCTCTGTCAAAGTGGATGATGAACCTGTCGGAGGTGGCTTCAGAGAGAGGATTCGTACTGCAGGAGTTCATAGAGAAGTGGACCGTCTCTATACCTGATGCCCACAGCATTAGGGCTAACGTACTGCAGCACATTTATGGTCCTGCGCAGGCGCCGATCCACAAAGTGTGCATCCCAAGCTGGGTAACGTTTTCTGGGCATGTCTATCTTGATGAGGGGCCCTTCAGGCAGGATGGGCCTGCCGGCTGCATCTACAGGCTCTGTAGACCTCACTTGGAAAACCGGAAGGCAGGTGTCTGTTGCTGTCTCATCTGACTCCAGCTGTTCCCCTGCCACACCTCTTGTAGGAGTGGCCTGGGATCCACGAGGCCCTGGGGTAGGAGCCATTGGCTCAGCTTCAGGCGGTAAAGGGAGACCCCACAACAGCTCAGCACAGCAGGAGCTGGCCAACATCCTCAGTCGGGGGCCCATAGGGTGAAGAACCCCATAGTAGAGAACCATGCAGGCTACACCTGAGGCAAAGCACAGGAAGACGCCACAGATGGCAAGAGAGGCATAAGCGTCAGTGGTGGCTGGGTCACGGTATGCATACCAAAGCGAGGTGAGGATGGCATTCTCTAAAAGTACAACTATGTAATAGGCCACCATTCTGCACCGCGTCCGGCCCTCACGTACATTGAACCAACAGAAGACATAAACCACACCCACCACCATGTTGAACAGTACTTCCTCCCATTTGGACATGCAAAAGTCGGTGCCACCATGGATGACCCAGAAAGCCATGGCGCACCAATGGAGCACCACAAAAATGCCAAAGTAGATGTGGAAAACCGAGGCAAAGAGGGCAAAGGAGAGCACCCGTGAAGAGATGGTAAAAAGGCGCCAGAACAGATGCACCAGGGCACCTCGATAACTCATGCTCTTCTTATCATCACGTGAATCCCGCAGGAGTTTGTGGTAAGAGGCAAGCACCCAGGCCAGGGACAGGAGGGAGGACATGGCAGAAAGGTCTGGAAATATGAACAGAGACATAAAAAAGAATGAAAGTTGGGAAAGATTGTGTAGGTATAGTCACAGAGTGAAAGATTGTTCTCAAAACTGGAGGGAAATACCCGTTTTAAAAAAAATTATTATGTATAACTCAAAGAATTGATGGTTTTGACTTGACATGTCTGCTGTTCCACTCACGGTAAACACAACATTTTATTTCAGCCAAAGCAATCCATCACAACTTTGAAAGTCCTGTTATTACTGAGATCATCACATATCATCCAGTCAACACAGTCTGCATTTAGTGGACCAATTCTGTTTCCTTAAGACATCTATAATGGTAGAGACAGCAGATGTGTCAGAGGGGAGTAAGCTACTGAGTGAAAAATGACGGAGGGTTCTGCAGAGCAGCAATGTGGAGCCTCAGCGAACGTATCGATGGCGTTTCTATAGGCGCGCCAACCACGAAGGGTATCACTTGGTATGATTGAACTGCTTTCCTCTGGGAACTGTATCATACGAGGAAACGGGAGTTGTGAGAGTGGTTTTCAGTAACAGCTGTGATGAATGTTGGAAACTGGATACGTTGCTTGGTGTAAATAAGAAGATTCGTGGACGTCACTGGAAAATGGATTTCCAGGTGCAGATAATGGGATCATCTCAGCATCATGAGGTAACCAAAGCTTGAGTATGACATTTAACGCAAAACAAGACAGAGAGGTATCTGGAATTACACCATAGAGTGTTGTCCGTGTAAGATCGTTGGAGGAAAGCCTCTTACACTGCAGTCGCTCAGCGTCGTTGCTCTGGATCATGATGCAGAGCTGCAGCACCAACTGAGGGGCGCTTTCTAAGAAGGTCTCCAGCAGTCGCAGAATGTTGACATCAGCATACTCATACATCATAGCCCAGTAGAAGCGCCGCTGGTTCTCCTTCTGCCTGTGACTTTGTATTCCAAGGTACATGGTGCGGATGTACCTGAAAGAAAGGAGACAATCACACTTTAAACCTTTGCGCTCTTTCATCACTTTGAAGGTCAACTTTACTCATATTTATAAACATTTGTAGTGGTCTCTAGAAGGAATGAATACAGGGGTGGGCAATCCTGGTCCTCCAGGGTCGTCATCCAGCGGGTTTTAGTTGTTCCTCTGCTTAAACACACCTGGTTTTAATCGGCTGGTGATTAACAGACTGCTGCAAAGACTGATGAGCTGCTAAACAGGTGATTCATCCAGGAATTGAGTGTGTTGGAGAAGAAAAGCAACTAATATGTTAACATCTGTTGGTACGGTCTTACTTGAACACAAAAATAATGCTTGCTTGCAATGATTCAGGTATCTACTGCCCCCTATCATCAAGGAAATTACACACTGTCACTTTAAGTAACAGTAGCAGGAAATTCTGAGAATTTAAGAGATTTTAAACAGTACTTTGGACTAGCAGTTAGCTCATCATTCTAATGGAGAGTAAAGCCATTTCTCCCAGATGGAAGCCGTTCAGGAAGCAATCCACACCGAGTAAAACAGCAACTTTTCACAACTTTTATTCATGAAACCATTTTTAAAAAGCTGAAATATTTCTTGAAATACAGCGTCTTGTGTAAAAAGGGCATTGAGGACATGAATCCCTTTAGAAAGATGTGATTTAGATCTTAGCTTATGGATTTGCAAGTAACAGCATGGTTTTAACTTTAGAATTGTTGTTTTCATGACTGTCACCACATCAGTCTCCTTATGTAATGAAACCTCCTGCATTTGATAAGATAAGTCACAGCGGCTTGTTGTGTACTGCTGGAGGTGATCATCACGAATGGTGCTCATTAAGATCATTATCCTCTTTAAAGAGGAAAAAACTTTAGAAAGACATTTTAGACAGAAAAAACCACTGTTGTGTAACAATATCAACCCACACAGCAAAAATAAAACACAATCCAAACTAAAAGATCATCAAAAGGGCTAGCTGAAGAGAAAACAGTCAAAAGCAGTTAGAGAGTAAAAGTTGTCTGGGCTCTGACTTTAACTCTTGCATGTTGGCTGGTAGCTGCAGGGTCTATCTGCCTGAGCTGGCAGAGTGGCCAAATAAATCCAGCACTTGATGTGAAGGCAGTCAGCCGAGGACAATAGAGTGGCAAGGACAGAAATAGACTAGACAGGAGCACTCCCCGATGTAAACCGAGAAACTGGGATCTAAATTCAGTTAAGTGAGAAACAAATTCCAAGCAGAATAACAGAAAACTTTTAAAAATAAAATGAGCTTTTGCATTAACCATGTAAGAGATGTGTGTTTTACGATAGGCGTGGTTGTTCTGGGATGTTGTTTAGACTGAGGTTTAAGCATACATGTTCTCCTAATCTCCACAAAACTCCCAATTAGGATACCACACTATCAGATTAATGCAATAAAAAATAGCCGTTAAATCCTTTTAATTTGTTTACATGTGCTCAGCAGTTAATGGAAAGCAAATAAAATCATCCTGCAATACAGTATAAACACAAATAAATGGGCAAATTTAAGGTTGATGGTGTGAATTTTTTTTTAAGTTGCAAAAAGGTCATGAAAGTGTGTCTGACAAGTGCAGCGAGAACACATTTGCTGTTTTGTTTGGGAGCATTTATTTCTCCAGCTTTAATGAAGCATCCGTGGCCTTTGAATTCCTTTTTCATATATTCACTTGGAGTGATAAAGAAGCAACTGGTGCAAGGACGTTGACAAGTAATGGGATGGTGGTCTTTCTTAAGACAGAAGAAAAATGGACCAGAAGAAGAAGAAGAGCAAAACCATGTGAAGGGTGGGATTAACAGCTCTGGTCGGGAAGAGGCGCTGTTATATCCAGAAGTAAAAGCTGACATTCCAAGACATTTTCAGAAGGACTGGAAAATGTCAGATGGAACAAGATGTTCCCTTTCTAATGGCAGACCTACACAGGACCTCCATCTCCACCCCCAATATCTCTATTCCATGGACACATCTCTCTGGTTTGTACGACCTCCATCTGAAACAGGGCTGTTCACAACATCCAAAGCTGTAGGTATTAAAAATCTGCAGATTGCAATTTTTGGGGGGTCCACACATGCTTGTTCCAGGAATAATAATAATAATAATAATACATTTGATTTATAAAGCACTTTCCATTTGAAACAAATCTCAAAGTGCTACAAAGTCAATTTAACCTGAAAGCTCTGGTAAATAGATATGTTTTAAGACCAGATTTAAAAGCACCGATAGTCTGTGGTAACCTCAGATGCACTGGGAGGGAATTCCAAAGTCTGGGTGCAGCTGAGCAAAAAGCGCGACCTCCCATGGTGCGAAGTTTAGTCTTTGGAGTTTTTAAAAGATGTACTGATGCAGAGCGGAGGTTGCGTGTGGATGTCTGTGAAAACAGACGTTGTTTAAGGTGTGTGTGTGTGTGTGTGTGTGTGTGTGGGGGGGGGGGCATCCCCATAAATACACTGGTGGGTGAGAAGGGCAACCTTGTTATCAATTCTAAATGAAACAGGGAGCCAGTGAAGAGATTTAAGAATGGGCGGTCATATTTGCATCCTCTCATCAGGATCCTAGCAGCACAGTTCTGAATATACTGCAGCTTTTGAAGGATTTTTCCAGTAGTCCCAATGAGAAGTGCATTGCAGAAATCCAGCCTGGAGGGGACAAACGCATGGACCAACTTTTCCGCATCAGCAAACGTTAGTGCTGGACGCAGTTTTGCTCTATTCCTGAGGCGGAAAAAAGACGTTTTACACAGATGCTTGACATGGGCCTCATACGTCAAACTCGAGTCCATTTTAACCCCGAGGTTTATAACAGATGTTGACAGTGGGATATCCTGAGCAGAAAAGGTAATACAGTTGATGTTAGATGACCTAACCTGGTGTGGGGTGCCTACTAAAATAACTTCAGTCTTAGCTGTTTAGCTGCAGAAAATTTTGCTTCATCCATGACTTTATCTCCTCCATACAGATGGTCAAAGTGGATGATGGCGGAGTAGACGGGGAGGTGGAATTTATCCTGAGATAAAGCTGAGTATCATCAGCATAACAATGGAATAAAATACTATGCTGGCTGAATATATGGCCCAGGGGAAGCATACTTAATACGAACAAAATCGGACCGAGCACAGAGCCCCGAGGAACATCACAGGTGACATTGTGTATAGCAGATTTAGGAAGTACAAATCAGCTGGAGGAAAAAGGAGCTTCAGACAACAGGATTTGGAGTCTCATTTCCTGTTATTTGGACATCTCACCTCAGACCACCACTGACTCTGTTTGCTTTGCAGCGTGGATGATTTATCTTCACAAATAACACAAGCCTGGAGGAGTTCTGCTATGTTGTGTAGTTGCTAATGGTTAGCTTCCAGTAGCCAAGGCAATCGCTGCTGTTTCCTGGACACAAGTACGATGGCCCATGAATGTTAAGTGACAGTGTGACATAGATCTATGTTTCACTGTCTGTTTTCTACCAGAAGCTAATGCCAGAGATAGGTGTAGGAGACTGTTTATATGTTCAGCCTGCATGAAAAACTCTGAGTGACTGATTATAATCAGAAATACGATTTTAAAAATGGTTTTTTAGTGAACATCTTTAAGTGCCCGACCCATAATTGGAGGGTTGCAGGTTTAAGCCCCACTCAGTCTGTCACAGTTGTGTCCTTGGCCAAGACACTCAACCCTACTTGCCTGTTGACGAATGTCAGAGGGATCGGTGACGGCCGTCTACGGTAGCCGTGCTTCTGTCAGTGCACCCCAGCCAGGGCAGCTGTGGCAACAATGCAGCTCATCACCACCAGTGTGTGAAAGTGTGTGTGACTGACTGGGGGGTGTGGAGCAATATAAATAGAGGCCATTTACTGTTTAATGACAACAGAGTAAATATGGTAATAGATTCTAAGACTTGAGATGGCTCATCCTTCTGCAGGTATTTTTTAACTCCGAAAATGACCTAATGTGTGCTAAAAATACAATTTCACATAACAAACCACTTTTTTTTTTGTTTTATTACATTTTGTTACAAATCTTAAAACTGCTTTTTGGACAGATTTCTAATTTAAAAAATAACCTGTAGATCCCATTTAAAATGGGTTGTTTGCCAAGCTGGCTGCCTTTAAAGGTTCACATGAAAATCTGAATCTTGGAAACGTTAATAAAGAAATAACCCTTTTGCTCAGTGCAATGTAAAATACATTATTTAGAAGCTATTTATAAATTGGTGATTAATCTCCATGTGAGGAAATTCATTAAATCCTTTAACATTTGGTATAAATCCTAGGTAGACCAATTAGGTTGCATTATTTAAATCCGCTCCAATGAAATGATAAAATAGCAGGATTTCCTTTGAAAGCAACACAATTTACACCAAATGGGGTATGTCTGAATTTACCCGGTGTTCCTTCTTTATAAGTTAATTCATGCCACAAAATAAACAAATGTTTTTAATTCAATAATTACAAATGAACTCATCTGTTCAGCAGCTGCTACGTTTTAAAATGTCTTCATTTATACTTTACGTTTCAAAGACAGAGAAGCCTTGTATTGGATTATGCCTGTTTCCCCCTCACAATGCACGCTGTTGACATGTTTTGGCTTCAGAAGAAGAAAGAAAAACCCCCGTAGCGTTAACCAGTCGAGTTTCTGTGCTGTCAGAAAAATCGGAGCTCACTTCATCTCATCTCAACACGGCAGCGCTTTACTTTACAACCATTTCACACACATCCTGGGATCGTGATGCACACCGTTAACACCCCCACTGTGCTTTTTCAGATGTAGTAACACAAATAGCTTTGGAAAAAGCACACACACACACACACACACACACACACACACACACACACACACACACACACACACACACACACACACACACACATACGCTGAGCACTTTGACGCATTGCTGTTGGTAATAGGGGATTCCCTTTCTGTTGTGAACACATCTGTCAAATGGATCTGTCTTCCAATCACACACACACACTTCGTACTCTATCCAGGCTTTGTGGTTGGGATGCCCCCCCCCCCCCCCCCCCCCCCCCCCCCCCCCCNCACCACACCCACCCCCACCACCCCACCCCACTCCCGCTGGACTTTTTCGGCGTTTGGTGTTTTAGAATGGGGGTCCTTGTTGTTTTGGAAACCCGTTTGTATGTGTTTTGTGCCTCACCACCCCAACACCCCCGCGTTCCTGACCCGTCTTTGTGGGTGTGGGGGGCCGCCCCCCCCCCCCCCACGCCTCCCTTTCAGCTCCATGTAAGCTCCTCATGAATTATTTGTGGTGAGATCATTGCATTCACTCATGGCTCATTAGACGGCGTATGCATGGCCTAACAAGCCAACGAAGAGCCGGGGTCCTGTTCCAGGCTCGCCCGATTGCTTCTGCAGGCTCTGTCCTCCCACCTTCACCACTGCTGTGAGGCGCAGACGTAGATACGTAGCTGTAACAGCAACGCTTGCATGAGCAGACATCTTGACACGGGAGCATGAGCGTCAGTGAGAGACAGGTGGATCGACAAACACACACCATGTGGACAACTTGGCCACATTGTTCCTCCCTCTCATCCCAAGTCAAAGACTGATGAGTCACCCAGCAACTCTTACACTAATCCCTTGAGTAGGTGGTTAGACGAATCATCAACAAACACAAACACCACGTTTGGTTGCATCTGTCTTCTAAATCATGCTTGTGGGAACACTGAGACGCTCGGAGTGTTCTGATTCACAGGAAGATCTAGAGAAATGCGTATGAAACTTATGGCCTGTAACAGGTGGAACCTGGCAGAACACTCAGCAAAAGCAGTGATTTAATGAAGAGCGTTGTTGATTTTATGTGTGTAGGGGAGAGGGAGAGCCAGCTGCTGTGAGTCACACCCTGAGTCACTCTGGAGGTCCACACACCCACTCTCAAATGAGGTTTAAACCTCCCTCACCAAAAAAGTGCATTCTTCTCCTTCTTTTATGTCACTTTTCTTTGTCGCTTTTCTTTTCTATTCATAACTTTCCACGGCATTCCACATCACGTGCAAGACAAAATTCTACATCTGCATCCATTCTTCTTCATTATAACAAGTTATATTTAAAAATGTGAAGGTTATTTTTGGTAGGAAAGGGACTTCTTAATCTATTTTATTGCTTCATCTCTCAATGTTAGAAAGATATTTACACTAAACAGTTAAACACACAAAACACCTCACACCTTTGTGTATTACTATTCTTCATAATGTATTTGTGCTCAGACATCCAGGAGGAACTTAGAGTAGAGCCACTGCTCCTCTCCATCAAAAGGAGCCAGCTGAGGTGGTTCAGGTATGGGGTTAGGAAGAGTCTTGGAAGGTGCTTCAGGCATAGACCCAAGGGCCAATCAAATCAAAGATTACTATCTAGGAAGTGACTAGAAAGAGTATTGTCTCAGTTTTTCCTGCAATAGCTGCAAAGGCTGCAGTGATCCTGATGAAGCTTTTAGTCCTTGTGATATATGTATATTTTTATGTATGTATAGAATATATATATATATATATATATATATATATATATATATATATATATATATATATATATATATAGAGAGAGAGAGAGAGAGAGAGATATATATATATATATATATATATATCTCTCTCTCTCTCTCTCTCTCTCTCTCTCTCTCTCTCTATATATATATATATATATATATATATATATATATATATATATATATATATATATATATTATTATTATTATTATTACATTTTGCATAACTGTAGAGTTTTTTTTAATTACGTGACATTTTGGAAATTTGGAAATTTTGGACAGTTTGTACTTTATTTAACTTTTTTTTTTTGCAGCTTTAGAGTTATGAATAACAGAAAAAGCACATATTTTCCACCTACACAGCAGCAAAAACCTTCTGTCACAGACTCTCAGTCCATCTGACAACATGAAGACAAACATGTCTTATGAGTGATGAAAGCAGTAGTGGCCCAGTCATCACCCATAGCAGCTGCTTGTTTCTTGGCCTACTGCAGTATTTTCATGCATTAGCTGAGATGTATCATCAAAACACTTTCAGTTTAGATTTTACACATTTATTAGGGAGCCATAGAGAGGGTGATTAGCATCTCACTCTAAAAAGGGGATTTTCAATCTTAAAAAGTTTAAATATTTATCCAATAAAACACGCAGTCATCAGCAAACATGTCAAATCTCTCAGGTAAGTTAAACCTACACCAAAATACCTTCTACCATCCATTTGACTTGCATAATTCGTGCATTAGTGTTTGATTAAGCACAATAGAATGATAAGCTCTTTTTAGTGAGTAACTGGGATAATTTTAGTGTTTTTGGATCAGATATATCTTGTCTTTATAAGTACATTTCTGAAAACTTGGCTGATGAAACAGATCAGCAACTGCACTGCTGACACAATGGCTGATTGTGGTATAAGCCTTAAGCCCCACTTCTGGATAAAAACAAAAGGGACATTAGCGCTGCCCAAATTCATGGGTAATATTCTCGTGTGTGCTCGTCCTACGCTGTAGGTTGGGTAGTTTCTCGACTACTAAGACCAGAAAAGAGCAGCGGTGAATTTGAATGGTATCTTTCATATTTATTCCCACCTCCACCTCAGCGTATGTCTTGTTACCTAGCAACCATGATGGCACTAAAAAGATACTAAAACTAAACTCAGTGGTAATACAAGAAGAATATGGAATTGTCATACTAGCTTGTTTACAAGTATACAAGTATTTTCCTTATTATTGTTGACAAAAATCAATTTTGAGAATATATGTGAGAATGAAAAAAAACCTAACAACACAATTGCTTTCAGTTTTAAACTCTAATCCTCTTTGCCCATCATTACTACATGAAGAAAAATCTCTCATTTGGTCCGCAATGAATCATGGGATAGCTTTTGCCTATGGGATACCCATGACCCATCCATCCATCCATTTTCATCCGCTTATCCAGAGTCGGGTCGTGGGGTCAGTAGCCTAAGGCGAGAAGCCCAGACTTCCTTCTCCTCAGCCACTTGGGCCAGCTCCTCCGGGGGAATCCCAAGGCGTTCCCTGTCCAGGTGAGAGACATAGTCCCTCCACCGTGTCCTGGGTCTACCTTTAGGTCTCCTCCCAGTTGGACGTGCCCAGAAAACCTCACCAGGGAGTCGTCCAGGAGGCATCCTGACCAGATGCCCGAGCCACCTTAACTGGCTCCTCTCGATGTGGAGCAAAGAGTCTACTCCGCTTCTCAACCTATCTCTAAGGGAGAGCCCAGCCACTCTTTGGAGAAAACTTGTTTTGGCTGCTTGTATCCGCGATCTCGTTCTTTCGGTCACTACCCAAAGCTCATGACCATAGGTGAGGGTAGGAACGTAGATCGACCGGTAAATCGAGAGCTTTGCCTTCTGACTCAGCTCTCTCTTCACCACGACAGACCGGTACAACGCCCGCATCACCGCAGATGCAGCACCAATCTGCCTATCGATGTCAAGCTCCAGTTTTCCCTCACTCGTGAACAAGACCCCGAGATACTTAAACTCCTCCACTTGGGGCAGGACCTCATCCCTGACCTGGAGAAGGCATTCTACCCTTTTCCGAATCAAGACCATGGTCTCAGATTCAGAGGAGCTGATTCTCATGCCAGCTGCTTCACACTCGGCTGCGAACCGCTCCAGCGAAAGCTGAAGATCACATTCTGATGAAGCCAACAGGACCACATCATCTGCAAAAAGCAGAGATCTGATCCTCAGGCCACCAAAACGGATGCCCTCCACACCTTGGCTGCACCTAGAAATCCTGTCCAGAAAGGTTATGAACAGAATCGGTGACAAAGGGCAGCCTTGGCGGAGTCCAACTGTCACTGGGAACGAGCCCGACTTACTGCCGGCAATGCGGACCAAGCTCTGACACCATTCATACAGGGACCTAACAGCCCGTATCAGAGGTCCTGGTACCTCATACTCCCTGAGTACCCCCCACAGGGCCCCCCGAGGGACAAGGTCAAATGCCTTCTCCAAATCCACAAAACACATGTAAACTAGTTGGGCAAATTCCCACTCACCCTCCAGGACCCCCTAAGGGTATAGAGCTGGTCCAGTGTTCCACGGCCAGGACGAAAACCACATTGCTCCTCCTGAATCTGAGGTTCAACAATCCGACGGACCCTCCTCTCCAGAACCCCTGAATAGACCTTACCAGGAAGGCTCAGGAGTGTGATCCCCCTGTAGTTGGAACACACCCTGCGGCCCTCCTTTTTAAATAAGGGGACCACCACCCCGGTCTGCCAGTCCAGTGGGACTGCCCCCGATGTCCACGCGATATTGCAGAGCTGCATCAGCCAACACAGCCCCACAACATCCAGAGCCTTAAGGAACTCTGGGCGGATCTCATCCACCCCTGGAGCCTTGCCACAGAGGAGCTTTTTAACCACCTCAGTGACCTCAGCACCAGAGATTTGAGAGGCCAACCCAATGTCCCCAGACCCTGCTTCCTCACTGGAAGACGTGTCGTGGGATTGAGGAGGTCTTCGAAGTATTCTGCCCACCGATCCACAACGTCCTGAGTAGAGGTCAGCAGCACACCGACCCCACTATAGATAGTGTTGGTAGCGCACTGCTTTCCCCCCCCCGAGGCGCCGGATGGTGGACCAGAATCTCCTCGAAGCCGTACGGAAGTCTTGCTTCATGGTCTCACCAAACTCCTCCCATGCCCGCGTTTTTGCCTTGGCGACCACCCGAGCCGCGTTCCGCTTGGACTGCTGGTACCCGTGAGCTGCCTCTGGAGTCCCACTGGCCAAAAAGACCTGATAGGACTCTTTCTTCAGCTTGACAGCATCTCTAACCGCCGGTGTCCACCAGCGGTTTCGGGGTTGCCACCACGACAGGCACTAACGATCCTGCGACCACAGCACCAGTCGGCCTCCTCAACAATGGAGGCAGGGAACAGGGCCCATTCAGACTCAATGTCCCCCGCCTCCCCCGGAACATTTTGGAAGTTCTGTCGGAGGTGGGAATTGAAGCTCCTTCTGACAGGAGACTGCCAGACGTCCCAGCAGACCCTCGCGATACGTTTGGGCCTGCCTGGTCCATGCATCCTCCCACCACCTGAGCCAACTTACCAACAGGTAGTGGTCAGTTGACAGCTCTGTCCCTCTCTTCACCCGGGTGTCCAAGACATGCGGCCGCAGGTCAGACGACACAACGACAAAGTCGATCATCGAGCTGCGGCCTAAGGTATCCTGGTGCCAATCCATGACTGGCACAGAAGTCCAATAACAAAACACCACTCAAATTCAGATCAGGGGGCATTCCTCCCAACCACACCTCTCCAGGTCTCACTATCGTTGCCCACGTGAGTGTTAAAGTCCCCCAGCAGAACGAGGGAGTCACCGGAAGGAGCACTTTTCAGCACCCCCTCCAAGGTCTCCAAAAAGGGTGGGTAGTCTGAACTGTAGTTTGGTGCATAAGCACAGATCACAGTCAGAACTCGTCCCCCCACACGTAGGCGGAGGGAGGCTACCCTCTCATTCACTGGGGTAAACCCCAAAGTACAGGCACCAAGATGGGGGGCAACTAGTATGCCCACCCCTGCTCGGTGCCTCTCAGTGGGAGCAACTTCAAAGTGGTAGAAAGTCCAACCCCTCTCAAGGAAACTGGTTCCAGAGCCAGAGCCATGCGTTGAGGTGAGTCAGACTATATCTAGTCAGAACCTCTCAACCTCACACACCAACTCAGGCTCCTTCACCACCAGAGAGGTGACATTCCATGTGCCAAGAGCCAGCTTCTGTAGCCAAGGATCAGACCGCCAAGGTCCCCGCCCTCGACTACCACCCGTCACACACTGCGCCCGACCCCTTTGGCCCCTCCCACAAGTGGTAAGCCCATGGGAAGGGGGACCCACGTTTCCTCTTCGGGCTGTGCTCGGCCGGGCTCCATGGGTGAAAGCCCGGCCACCAGGCGCTCGCCAACATGCCCCACCTCCAGGCCTGGCTCCAGAGGGGTGTCCCGGTGACCCACGTCCGGGCAAGGGAACACGGTTTCCATTTATATAATTCATCATAAGAGGTCTTTGGGCTGCTCTTTGTCTGATCCCTCACCTAGGACCTGTTTGCCATGGGTGACCCTACCAGAGGCAGAAAGCCTCAGACAACTTAGCTCCTAGGATCACTGAGACACTCAACCCCTCCAACACAATAAGGTGGCAGCCCAGGGAGAGGTACCCACGACCCGTTTTTGAAATCTGGGGAAAAAGAGGATTCATTTGAGGGTGCATTGTCATGGTTCCCACTCACTGGCACCAACCAGGAAGCTCAACCTAACCATAAGACTCCATTTCCCACCATTCCATTCTCTGGAAGTTGTCAGCACACGGGATCACCCACATCTACACAGATGTCCGCCACATCGCTCATCACCCAGTCATCGCTTCTCACCATCTTTGTCATGAGTTCCAGAGTCTCAATCACCATGAATATTTTCAGTAAGTCCTTCCTTCCATTTCTGGTGACGCACTATGAGTCTGTTTCTCTACGAGCCTCATATGGCGCTGCCTATTTTAATTGCATGTGGTCCAGGTCAACGCTAGTATCTCTGTGTTTGGGTCATCCACTCACGCTACAGCCGAACTCCCCGTCTTCTCAGTTCGGCTTCTAACCAATCCCACATGCATTTTGACTGTTCTTTGATTTTGGACAACCTTGTCGCTCTCCTGTGACGTAATCAACCTCAGAAGGATGCAGCCCCTTGATCTGCACACAGCCAGAGCATTTGTGGAAAAAATACATTTAAGTTTAGCTTTCCAGGTGTTTCATCTTGTTGATTCATACTGTTTTTTCCTGCTGTTGTGTGTTTAAATAATAATTAATTACAACCACGATTGTGGGCGGGATTTACAGCTCCACACCTGTCACACAGGTTTTGGTTGCAAAAATTCAACATGGCAGCACTCATAAATGGGGAATCATGGCCCTACTTATCAACGGCAGAAGAAGATGGTTTTGTCCAGTTCTACGTTTTAGCGATGCAGTTGGTGTTACTGATCAAAGTCTGATTGGGAGAGACTCCCCTGAGCTCTGAGATTGCTGCAATGGCACAGTGATAGCTGGTGATGATATTTCTGGTGAGAAAAGATTTTCTAAAGGTAAGATTATCTTTTCACTCAGCCGTAATGAGATCGGCAACATCAGCATAATGAACAGAAGGAAAACTGGCAGGAATTCAGCCTCGTGCCTACAGACATTTCATATATCTGAATCAGAAATAGCTCTTTCACTTTAAATCAAAGCATCACTTCGCTGGCAAAACCTCAAAATTTAAGTAAGAAAAAGCGTTATTTATCCTCCCGGGTGCCGGTGCCCACTTCCAATTTTAAACCGCACTTAGACACCGAGGGCTGAGGGTGTAAGTGGGGTGGTGCGGTGGCATCAGCTGGCATAGGCCGGGTGATGCCCGCACTGCCCGCTCACCACAGCCATGGAATACACCTCATGATCACACAACACTATATTGGAGCAGGCGGAGGGAGACTAGGGGTCTTAGCCACCTCTGTTGTTGCTTGGCTTCCCGGGGCTGGAGGCTAGTAGGGAGATCTGGCCGTCTGGCTGGGGTCTGGGGTGGTAGATTGCTGTGCTCAACGTTGGGCGGGGGAGCCTGCTCATCAGTACCCCAGCAGAAAGGGTCAAACTCTGGTTACCGGTGATGGTTGTACCCAATGTGCAGCAGTACCGGGACCAGAGTGAATAGGGCGTGTATGGGGAGCATTTTTGTAAGTCCGGTGTGCATTTTTGTAAGTCTTGGGTTGTATGTGTATGTGTGAGCATGAGGGAGGGAGTGTGTGACTGTGTTTGTGTATGACTGTATATGTCAGGTGGGGCCTTTGACTCCTCCCCTCTCCTGGAACTTCTTTTGATGATATAGATCTTCGTCCCCCCTCCCCCTGCCACACCTGGTGTGAGGGGTTGTTCCTTGGTCTGCCTGAGTGTTCGTAGCAACCGGGTCTGGGGGTTTAAGATATTTGGCATCTGCCTGTTAGATCCCGGTGGCTGCCTGGTGGGGTCTGGGTCCCTGGGCTGTGCTGGGCCCCTGGCGGGGGTGGTCGCCCCTGGGTCCCGGGTCGCTGGGTCCCGGGCTCGGCCGGCTAGGGGATGGGAGGCTGCGGGCGGGCCTGAGGGCTTGCCGCTGATGTCTCCGGGACTCTGCCGGCTGCTGGT
>SSNQ01034138.1:240486-252516 GCA_006942095.1 Nothobranchius kuhntae | reverse complement strand
TGGCTCAGTGGGCCTCAACTTTACCAGCAATCCGCTGATCTTACTTTAGATATGTCTTTATCCCTCTTGTGGGTGAAAAGCCCCAGAATAAAGGCTGGCTGAGTTTAAAACCCAAGTCCTGCAGGCAAGTCAGATACATTCACATACAAACACACAATGATCTGCGACCGGCGCCTTTGGGCGATCACTACACAGAGGGTGGCTGGAATGCTGAATAGAGACCGGGCTGATGTGATGTAAGCTGAAAGCGATGGGGAGAGGGACGCTGAGATGAAGGATTTTGTGTCAACAGTGCTCCGCCTTGTCAGTTCTTTGAGTTTGTGATGGATGAGCAGTTATGACATCTCGACTAAATGTTACCTCTGTGTTTATTACAGGTGATTCGCAGTGGCGCCCCCAAGGGAGGGTCTGGGGTGGCCAGGGCCACCCCTAGATATATGCTGGCCACCCCAGAGGAGATCATTGTTTTTAATGTATCATATTATTGTTCACACAAACTATAAATTCATATAATTTAATCAGACATTAATGTAAAACCCAATAAAAAATATACAATTAATGAGTAAATTATCAGAATTAAAAAAAAGTACAAAGGCTCACCCTTTTCAAACAAAAGATTAGATTTCCATAATTTCTCTGCATGTTTTTGTGAAAACATCAAAAGGTGAATTAAAGTATTCTAAAATACTACAAAATATTTAAAATAACATTTCTAGAAGAAAGAAGAAGAAAGTATCATTTCTATAGCTCCTCTCAAGATAAATATCACGAGGCGCTTCACATAAGCAAAAAATGTACAAATATAAAAAAAGTTTTTAGAAAATGTTTAAAAATATATTTAAAATGAGAAAAATAGGCAATTGTGATTAAAAAATATTAAGAAAGAGAGAGAGTGAACAGGAAAGAGGGAAATCAGTGGATCCTGAGGAAGGTGGAATAGGTGGGGAGAGCAGAATAAAGAGAGAGTGGTGAAGAAGGTCATACAAAAGCCAGCTTGAACTGTCACGTTGCAGTGTTGGTAGGACCCAAAATGCAGAACCCAGGATGACACGAGGCAGGAGGTGAAATAAGAAAATATCCTTTATTTGGATGAGCCGAGATCAAACAAAAATAAATCCAAAGGCAGGGAGCCAGTAGTCCAAAAATATTCAATTACTGAGCTAGAGACAAAACACTAAAACTAGAAAAGACTGAGATTCAAAGCTAGAGACTAGAGAAGACTTGACAGAAATACCACAATGGACCAACACCAAACAGAGACAAGACAGGGCTTAAATAGGGGCAGCAGTAGCTCAGGTGGTAGAGCGGGTTGCCTCATGACACCATGATGGGTCATGGGTCCGATTCCAGCTCCCACCAGGGGTATCCTGCTGTTGTGTCCTTGGGCAAGACACTTCACCCAACTTGCCTGTGTTAGTGGTGGTCAGAGGGGCCGACGGCGCCAAATGGCAGCCTCGCCTCTGTCAGACCTCCCAGAGCGGCTGTGGCTACAAGTAGCTTATCATCATTAGCAGTGTGTGAATGTGAGAGTGTGTGAAAGCGTCTTTGGGTGTCTAGAAAAGCGCTATATAAGTTCAATGCATTATTAATACACAGGGAGAACAATTAAGGAAACAGGAAGCAGGTGTGTGGAGTGAGGGCTGAAGGGAAGGCAGGTGACATAAATGATCTAAATGGGGGAAACAGAACCAATGGAGGGCAGAAAAACTTAAACCTAAAACTAAACCTAAGACTGAGGGAAGGACTCACACAAACACATACACATAATGACACACACAAACTCACACACACATACAATGGACAGGGGAATGGCCACACACACCGAGCTGGGGACAAAGAGGCTGGAGCTACAGAACGTGAAGGAAGACCTGGAGGGCTGGGGATGAATGAATGACACAGGACCTGGGAGGAATTGACTTTAAAGGGCTACAAACCTAAGACACATAATTGAGATGCAGACAAATGACACATGAGGGTGCTATGAGACACGGAAGGGAATCTAGAGAGGATGGAGAAACATCAGGAGACACATGAAGGAAGGGGCAGACGCAGACTATGACATAAACAGGTGAGTCTTCAGCTGCTTTTTAAAGGAGACCACTGAGTCCACTGATCTCAGGCTCAGGGGGAGAGAGTTCCAGAGTCTGGGGGCTACAGCAGCAAATGATCTGTCACCTTTGGTCTTTAGCCTGGTGCTGCACAACCACTGGACCTCAGGGACCTGCTGGGGGTGTAGGGACTAAGAAGATCACCAATGTAAGATGGTGCTTGTCCATGTAAGGCCCTATAGACCAGAACCAGGATCTTGAAATGAACCCTGAAGTTGACTGGCAGCCAGTGAAGCTGGAGGAGAAGCGGGGTGATGTGGGTGTATTTGGAGGACTTGGTCAGAAGCCGAGCACAGGCATTCTGAACCACCTGTAGACGGTTCAGGGAGGTTCTGCTCAGACACGTGAAAAGAGAGTTACAGTAGTCTAAGCGTGAGGAGATGAACGTGTGGAGAACTGTCTCAAGTTCAGAGCGGGACAGAATGGGACTCAGCTTAGCAATGTTCCTGAGATGGAAGAAGGAAGAGCGAACAAGAGAACTGACATGAGAATCCAGGGTGAGAGCTGGGTCAAAGGCCACGCCAAGATTCCTGACAGAAGGTTTGGTGTGAGAAGCAAGCTGACCAAGAGAGTCTCTGACTTTGGGAACCAGCTTGTCTGGGGCACAGATGAGGATCTCAGTCTTATCTTCATTCAGCTGTAGAAAGCTCCCAGCCATCCAGGTTTTGATAGAGTCTAAGCAGGTGTGTAACAGCTGCAGCTTAGACATCTCATGGGGCTTAAAGGAGATGTACAGTTGGATGTCATCTGCATAAAGATGGTGGGAGATTCCTTCAAAGGAGCTCAGGATGTGCTGAAGAGGAAGCAGATAGAGGAGGAAGAGCAGAGGCCCCAGCACAGAACCTTGTGGGACACCATGGGTAAGAGAGGTGGTGGAGGACCTAATCTTGGCGACGGCCACAGAGAAGGAACACTCAGACAGATGAGACGAGAACCACTCCAGAGCAGATCCTGATAGGCCTTCCCAGTCTCTCAGCCTCTCTAGTAGCAGGTGATGGTCAACAGTGTCAAAGGCTGCAGTCAGGTCCAGCAAGACCAGAACAGAACAGTCCCCTGCATCACTGTGAGCCAGAAGGTTATTAGAGACCCTAAGAAGAGCTGTTTCAGTAGAATGAGCTCTACGAAAACCGGACTGGAAGCTATCATAGATGTTATGTTCATCAAGAGCAGCTGTGAGTTGTTTAGCCACAACCTTTACCAAGATCTTGGAGATGAACGGAAGTTTAGAGATGGGTCTGAAGCTGCTATGGAGAGAGGGGTCGAGACTCGGTTTTTTAAGAAGCGGGTGGATTACAGCGTTCTTAAAATAAGCAGGGACCTGACCAGAGACCAGAGAAGCATTGATTATAGAGAGCACACTGGGACCGATTGACTGAAAAGCACTTTTAAACAAAGATGAGGGTAAGATGTGGAGGGGGCATGCAGAGGTCTTCATAGAGTTAACGAGTTTGGTTAACTCAGGCAAAGAAACAGGAGCAAAGCTATCTAGGATGATGGGCCTGGTTGGAGTTGGGAGAGGCAGCGATAAGGCTGAAGGAGAGATGCTACATCTAACCTTATTGACTTTGTCCACAAAGAAAGACAGAAAGTTCTCACAGTCTGCAACAGAGTGGACGGAGGCTGTAGGAGAGGCAGGAGAGACGATGCTGCTGATGGTGTTAAACAGCACCTTGGGGTTCCCTTTGCTCTGGGACACCAGGTTGAAGAAATAGGAAACCCTAGCATCTCTGACTGTAGAGTTAAAGGATGTCAGAAAATTCTTTAGGTGCAGCAGATGGACGTGGAGATGGGTTTTCTTCCACAAGCGCTCAATTTTTCTGCATTGGCGCTTCAGGCTGCGAAGGCTGTCATTAAACCAGGGAGTAGGGTTCACTGCAGGAACTGATCTGGTTCTGACAGGACAGATGTTGTCCAGAATGGAGAGGCAGTGCTCATTAAACTGAGAAGTTAAGGAATCTGGGTCGTTATCAGAAGAACAGGGTGGATCAAAAGCAGCAGAAAAATGGCTAGCTGTGCTCTCATTAAGAAAACGAGAACTAACCATACGGCGAGCAGGAGGTGGGGACGCAGAAACTGACAAGTTAAAGAAAATGCAATGGTGATCTGAAACATAAACGTCCTCAGGACAAACACTGTCAGCATTTAGACTCAGGGTAAAAACAAGGTCTAGAGNGCAGGGACCTGACCAGAGACCAGAGAAGCATTGATTATAGAGAGCACACTGGGACCGATTGACTGAAAAGCACTTTTAAACAAAGATGAGGGTAAGATGTGGAGGGGGCATGCAGAGGTCTTCATAGAGTTAACTAGTTTGGTTAACTCAGGCAAAGAAACAGGAGCAAAGCTATCTAGGATGATGGGCCTGGTTGGAGTCAGGAGAGGCAGCGATAAGGCTGAAGGAGAGATGCTAGATCTAACCTTATTGACTTTGTCCACAAAGAAAGACAGAAAGTTCTCACAGTCTGCAACAGAGTGGATGGAGGCTGTAGGAGAGGCAGGAGAGACGATGCTGCTGATGGTGTTAAACAGCACCTTGGGGTTCCCTTTGCTCTGGGACACCAGGTTGGAGAAATAGGAAACCCTAGCATCTCTGACTGTAGAGTTAAAGGATGTCAGAAGATCCTTTAGGTGCAGCAGATGGACATGGAGATGGGTTTTCTTCCACAAGCGCTCAATTTTTCTGCATTGGCGCTTCAGGCTGTGAAGGCTGTCATTAAACCAGGGAGTAGGGTTCCCTGCAGGAACTGATCTGGTTCTGACAGGACAGATGTTGTCCAGAATGGAGAGGCAGTGCTCGTTAAACTGAGAAGTTAAGGAATCTGGGTCGTTATCAGAAGAACAGGGTGGATCAAAAGCAGCAGAAAAATGGCTAGCTGTGCTCTCATTAAGAAAACGAGAACTAACCATACGGCGAGCAGGAGGTGGGGACGCAGAAACTGACAAGTTAAAGAAAATGCAATGGTGATCTGAAACATAAACGTCCTCAGGACAAACACTGTCAGCATTTAGACTCAGGGTAAAAACAAGGTCTAGAGTGTGCCCCCTGGTGTGTGTGGGGCAGAAACATGCTGGGTAAAGCTGAAGGAGTCCATAAGGCTGGAGAAATTCATGGCAAACTGATCAGAGAGATCATCAACGTGGATGCTAAAGTCACCAACAATCACCAGTCTGGACAGCTTCACAGTGGAGGATAGAAAGTCACTAAACTCCTGAAGGAAAGAACTGTTTGGACCAGGTGGACGATAGACCACAGCACAGTAGAACGGGTCCTTACGCCCGACTTTAATCAGCTGCAGTTCAAAGGAAGCAAAGTGACCAGAGGTTGTAGAGCTACATGGAAGATGGTCTCTGAAAACAACAGCTAGGCCTCCACCACGACCAGAACCCCGGGGCTGGCTAAGAAAAGAATAACCACTCGGGCAGAGTTTAATCAGAGCAGAATAATCAGATGTTTGCTGCCAAACTTCAGTCAGAAACAGAAAATCCAGGTTTTTAGAGAGAATTAGATCATTGAGCAGGAAGGACTTATTGTTAGAGTGGGAATTTAATAGAGCCATGCTGAGTGAGGTGGAGGAATCAGAAACTACAGAGACAGCTGGAGTTAGTGGACGTAAATTAGCGGGGTTAGATCCACGGTGTTTATAAAAACCACTTATGGAGGGAACAGGAGGAGAAACCACTGAGGAATGAGGATAAACTGACCTTAAAAAACTTGGACGGAGAAACCGCACCGCAACGCGGCCTGGCGGGAATGCGGAAGTGGCGCTCAGGTCACCAAACAAAGGACAAGAAGCTAGAAGAACATGCCAATGTTTACTAGATAAACCACACTTTAAAATTTAACTTAGAAACTGGAAAATTTCTAATAACTGTTTCAAATGTCTTTCTGAAAGCAGTGTGATTTCTTCAAATTTGAGGTGTACAGTTAAATTCAATTCAGTTTATTTATATAGCGCCAAATCATGACAAGAGTCATCTCAAGACACTTCTCAAAGTTAAGGTAAGTGTGTTGGATGCATGTTGTTTTTTAATGAAAGAAAGGAGCATGTAAAATATCACCACAGGCTAAACTCTCCCAGAGTTACCACAAGGAAAAAAAACAAAGGTTTTGGGGGTGGCATACCCATCTGGCCACCCCTACTAAAATTATCTGTGAGCACCACTGGTGATACAGTCACAACCCCTCAATCACTTGGCTTTGGATTTTCTAATTGACTTTGCTTTTTCAAATTCAGTTAACTGAAGCCAACTCCTTGTGAGATCAGAAAAACTGTGTCCCCTTGGTCGCCAGCCCCCTCCTGTTCTTCCTCAGGTTCTCCTCATGTGTCTTCTTGTGTTCCCCAGCTTCCTCTAGGCTTCCTTCATGTTTTCCTCCTAGTCACTCCCTTGTAATTCCCATTCGTTTGCATTAGTCCTCCTCACCCCTCTAGTTACTGATTGTTTATTTCTGCCCTTAGTTTCTAAGGTTAGTTATTTATTGTTATATAGGTTATGATTATCTTCCCCTCTGCTTGGTTCCCTTCCCATTTAGTTAATTGATTTCACCAGTCCTCCCTCTAGACCTCCCTCAGTGTTTGTTGGTTCATTATCGTATGTGTCTGCGTTGCTCGTTCCCCTCTCGAGTTTTCCCGAGTCTGTGCTTATGTGTGAGCTTTTGTTGGTTTTTGAGTTTTCAGTGAGTTTTTGAGAGTTAGTCTTATTATTTGTGCTTTGGATTTTGGCACATCCTCCTTTAATAAAGGAATTATTTTCTTTAAACCTCTGCTGCCTTCAGTCGTTCTGGGGATTTCTGCATCTTGGGTCCAACCACCTACACTCAACGTGACAGAATGAACCAACCAACCATGGATCCAGCGGAACCCCTGACTCCTCCAACACCAAGGCACCCCGACAGGTACTATGGAGATCCTGACACCTGCCGTCACTTCATCCGAGACTGTGCTCGCTGCTTGCCGGATCTGACTGCCTCTGAGTTCGATAAGGTCTCCTATATGGTGCTTTGCCTGGGTGTAGAGGCTCTTTAGTGGGCTGTAAATTATTTCAACATTTACCCAATAAGATCCGTGGTTTTCTGGACATTTGCCAAGGACCTGCAACGGACATTCGGCTGCAAATGGTCTTCCCCACCAGTACAATCTACCACATCCCGCCTGGTCATGTTACCATCTGGTTCCGACAATTCCACCGCAGGTGAAGAAGTATTGCAGCACAAGAAGTCCCAGGAGAGGGGAGGAGTCCAAAACACCATGTAACATATACAGCCATGCACAGACACAGTCACACACTCCCTTCGTCCCTCACAGACAACTTCAAAGTCTAGAAATTCAGCCAGGCTTGTCTGTAGAGGCCTCACTCTATGTCTTCTGTCCTTGGAAAACATGAGTCAGACAAACCGTGTGAAAATGCACTAAACTAAATGAAGGACAATGCTGAGCTGTTTTAAATTTGTTCCATTTAAGTAAAACGTTTGCAAAACAGCTGAACGTAGCATCAGTTGTACATATTCATAGTAATAACTATAAATGCAATGTTTAATTTGGTCAAACTTAACGCTTCCTATCATTTATTAAACTTGGGGTCTAATTCATGCTATGCCAAGAACCAGTCTAATATTCCTATAGTTTCTTGATAAATGAAAAAGATGCTAAGTAGATGGTTTCACATTTCAACGATGTATTCGTCTCCTCTTCTCCGGCTCTACAAACAGCCAGCGCTGGCCGCTCTCATGTAAATCAGCTTTCCTGTCTGCTGTACACTTTGTCTTTTTTTTAGCTCACCAGTCATTTGTCACCATTAGCAACAGTCCTCAGGTACCCCAACTCATCGAGCTGCAATCACGTGATGCAGCTTCGACGCTGAGATGAGAAGAAAGTGTTTCACAGAGAAGGATGAGGAGGTGTGATGGAGAGGAGTAAAAAGGTAAGACGAGTCATGTGATGGGGTCTAAGGGTACCATGTGGATTAAGACCAGAGATTCATGATCTGGGATGAGTTAGACTCTATTAAATGCTAAAGCGTGGGGTGGATTGGTTCCATAGAGAGGAGATATGGTCTTGTCCTTAAAACACCAAACACTTGTCCTAGCTATCGACAGGAAATCACTTGCGTTATCAATGCAGATCTGACTGAAAAACCCCAGATTAATCCTTTACCCGCTGTTCGTTTACTTGGTAGAGTAGAGCACATTTGAGTCCCCATATCTTAGTGAATCGTTAACTGAATGAGAGAAATTTTTAAATATTACAGGGATGTTTCCCTCACTAAGAAATCCTTTTTTAGTTGTTATTTTTGAACATGTCACTCTGAGTTTTTCATGCAAGCTGAACTCTAGAATTTTAAAATCCTGACAGATCTACATCACACTGCCACTCAGCATATATGGACTCACCCGTCCTGGGGTGTTGCTGAGATGTCTGAATATCAGAAAAAAAATATCGCTTCCACGTCGTCCTGGTCCGGTCAGGGCTGGGTAGTGTCGGGTACGGGTTCTGCGCTGGTAGGGTTTGCTCACACACACTTCTCAGGAGCGTGGATATCTCCGAGAATGTGGGCGGAGAAAAAGACGTGTGGAAAGGTTTTCAGTGTCCACCTTGAATTAAACAAAGGCTTGAGCAGTGTCTCTTTCAGAGACCCTGACTCTGATATTGCATCCAGACTGCTGTCTGTCCTGGCAGCTCAAGTCTGGCAGCACTTTGTGTGTGTGTGTGTGTGTGTGTGTGTGTGTGTGTGTGCATGTGTCAGACAGAGAGACGGCTTCAGTCAGAGGAGATGTTTACTCCTCAGTATCCAAAGTGATAATGAATTGTGCATGCAGGAAGCCACGATGTCTGCTTCTACCCACCAATAGTAGGCATGAATTTAAGGGTGTGTTGGACCAGTTCAGCCTGAAGCAGACCGCCACGGGAAGAGGGCTCAAAAAAAGGCGGAAAACATCCTAGCTAACCATATGTGAACACTTCCTACCATTTCTGGGCAGAGTTGAGCCAGTCCTAGTGTGGAAGCCCTATAAGGCTAGGTGTCCTTGAGGGCTACCATCCTGCTAGTTTTCAGGGGTTTTCTGCTCCACCACACCTGACTGGAGTAATTTAATCCTCTCCTTATCATGCTGTCTCTGCGCAGGCTGAATGAAGATAAGACTGAGATCCTCATCTGTGCCCCAGACAAGCTGGTTCCCAAAGTCAGAGACTCTCTTGGTCAGCTTGCTTCTCACACCAAACCTTCTGTCAGGAATCTTGGCGTGACCTTTGACCCAGCTCTCACCCTGGATTCTCATGTCAGTTCTCTTGTTCGCTCTTCCTTCTTCCATCTCAGGAACATTGCTAAGCTGAGTCCCATTCTGTCCCGCTCTGAACTTGAGACAGTTCTCCACACCTTCATCTCCTCACGCTTAGACTACTGCAACTCTCTTTTCACGTGTCTGAGCAGAACCTCCCTGAACCGTCTACAGGTAGTTCAGAATGCCTGTGCTCGGCTTCTGACCAAGTCCTCCAAACACACCCACATCACCCCGCTTCTCCTCCAGCTTCACTGGCTGCCAGTCAACTTCAGGGTTCATTTCAAGATCCTGGTTCTGGTCTATAGGGCCTTACATGGACAAGCACCATCTTACATTGATGATCTTCTTAGTCCCTACACCCCCAGCAGGTCCCTGAGGTCCAGTGATCAAAGCCTACTGGTTGTGCAGCACCAGGCTAAAGGTCAAAGGTGACAGATCATCTGCTGCTGTGGCCCCCAGACTCTGGAACTCTCTCCCCCTGAGCCTGAGATCAGTGGACTCAGTGGTCTCCTTTAAAAAGCAGCTGAAGACTCACTTGTTCAAGCTGGCTTTTGTATGACCTTCTTCACCACTCTCTCTTTATTCTGCTCTCCCCATCTATTCCACCTTCCTCAGGATCCACTGATTTCCCTCTTTCCAGTTCACTCTCTCTCTTTCTTTACATTTTTTTAATCACAGCTGTGGGAAACAGTGCTGCCGCACGTATGCTTGTCATGAATGAATCCATGGTTCGGCGCTGGAGACGGCAGCGGGAAGAACTCATTCAAGCCAGCTTCACCCGGGGATGATGACAGCGACACTGGCATCGCCACAGAAAAGGTATGTGACGAAGCTCTTCTGAGACTGTTCAGCTCCGACACTGAAGAAGAGGACTTTAATGGCTTTAGTGCGCAGGAGAAAGATGAGAGAGAGAAAGACTTCTTCTGGTAGGCAAGTGTGTTTTATTTACTAACCAGGCATGTTTTGTGTGCAGTTTTTATTTTCTAATCATCCAGGGCTTATTAATGCTGTGTCAGCGCTGTTCTTTTCTTCTAAACATGCAGATTACCGGTAATAACGTGTCATCAGCGCTGTTTTCATTTCTAAACTTGCAGGCACGTTCACCCGTGTTTAAAATGTGCTTTGTTGAATTAAAACAACAAAGAAAAACCTCCGTGTAGCGTCTTTCTGTCTAATTATCTGATGTCATGGCTGTACATGCGCTGTGCGCCGGAGACCTGCATGTGGCTGCTGCGCCGCGGCTTGTATTCGAGTGCGGCGTGTGTGTAGAAAACCTTTTTTTTTTTTGTTTTTTGTTGGTGCGCTCTATAGTCCGGAAATTACGGTATATTTTTACATTTTTTGTTTTTTGTGAAGCGCCTCATGATTTTTATCTTGAGAGGCGCTATAGAAATATTTTCTTCTTCTTCTTCACGGGCCTGTTAATTACTAATTCATTTCAATCAGGTGTGTAGGAGCAAAGAACATGGGAGCCCTGAAGGACCAGAGTTGGTGACCCCTGCTCTAAATCCTGCCATCTAAAGCTACTTTCTCCTCCTGAGTTCTCTAGAACAGGTGCACCAGAGCTTGTTTTCCTTGTGAGTACGACTTACAAAGCATTCATTCCTATTGTAGACACCTGCAAATGTATTAAACATATGAGTGAAGGACCTTTTGTGAAGGTTGAAGTGTCAGCTTCAGTAATACTTCCTGAAATCCTAATGTCAAAGGCACACACACACACACACACACACACACACACACACACACACACACACACACACACACACACACACACACACACACACACACACACACACACACACACACACACACACACACTTCATCATGGGGGCTCGTTTTACTATTCTGCTCACACACTCTCTCTCTCTCTCTCTCTCTCTCTCTCTCTCTCTCTCTCTCTCTGCTATCTATCAGGCCAAACCATTTCCATGCTACCCCTCTCCCCCCTGCACCCTAGGTTTAGTACATTTCGGTAAACCCCTCCAGCTTCCCGGCATGGATTGACCCATTCTGACCATCAGCATTAAAAATGAATAAATAAACATATGCTGTAGCTGGAGGAGGGGTGTTTATTATTTAGTGCTGAGCAAGGTTATTGTGGAGATCTGGAGCAGAAGGACGAGAAAATACTACATCTTGCATCTGTGGGTATGACTGTGCACGTTACCTCCCCAGGTGCAGGCATTTAAGAGGTATTTTATATTGCTGCAGCAAAGGTTTTTCAAATGTGTCGAAGCTCTCTCCCGAGAGCAGCAGCGGCACCCGCCTCAGTGTTTTGCAGCGTCTTGATGATGATGATAGATGTTCGCTCCAGACATGCAAATAAAGGAGGCGGCACCTTAGAAGTGTGTTCTCACTCAAAACCCACACACTGTCTCTCTCACACACACACACACACACACACACACACACACACACACACACACGCACACACGCACACACACAATGGCCTATTTTCAGAGGATCACTGACTGAAGGGGAGACATTAGTCACACAACATGCTAATTTTGAAACACAGGAATCCTTTTGTGAGAGAGAGGTGTGAATGCAGTGAGCTCCTTATTGACATGAAGCATGTCACCTCATCCATTACATGTGATGGGACACACACTCACACACACACACACGCATGCACGAATAAAC